>NQII01001456.1:236627-250593 GCA_002778355.1 Clitarchus hookeri
TATATAGGGAAATGTTCTTTAAAATGAAAAATGTCATTAATTGAAAAGGAAAATTTGTTTTTGACTCGTTGCCATCCCTGCCGCAAAAAAAATAATCATGTCGGAATAACCGGAAGTATTTGAGCCCCGTAGAAACTTCGAAAATTAGAACGTTTTCTGCTTATCCGCAATTCTGCTTCAAGGAGGTGATTAAACTGAGTAAGTACTTACCAATGACGACGACTAAGTTATTAAAATATGAGACATAACTAGTTTCTGCATGTTCTCCATCATCCACTGCGAAGCGTTTGTAACTTTTTTAGGTGGTATTTACTGTCACATAATTGTACGTCAGAAGATTGTTGAACTGCTTTTGAAATTTTGATAATTTTGCGTTAACTAATTTAAAAAATAAATTTATCGTAGCTGTGTTTAATTTTTTTTTATAGTCTCTCTTTTAGCAAGTTGTAACAAGGTGTTAACTAGGCTGTGTAGGACGCTCGGGTAGTCTATTCGCGGTTTCTTTACACTTCTTGAATCAAACCTTTGAAAAATCATCCATATATGACGTGCTGCATTGTTTCATAAATATGTCTTGTATCACAAGCATTTTATGCTTGTGGTAACATAAATATGCCTACCTTTTTATTTAATTGGGTAATTATTCAGAATAAGGGCTTTTCCGAAAATAAAAGAAAATATCACGAAAAATTTGTATATTTCCACTACTAATTACACAGAACACGAATTTATTAGGGGCATTAATGTATTAGTAATACAAACCACAAATACGATAGTGGGGAGTGCTATGAAGATCAGAGGAATTGTGGGGTAAAATTATTAAACATACACCCACAAAAATACAAAACCACCTCAATTTAACATTTTTCCACGCAATTTTGTAATGTGTGCCCACCTAACCTAACAGAAACTAAGCCCATGATGAGTGAATTACTATTTTACATTTTAACTAACCTAAGATTGTTGGGTAGGGTTTTAAACTAACTTAGGATTGTAGGGTGTTAATCTAACTTAGGATAGTAGGGTTTTAAACTAACCTAGGATAGTAGGGTTTTAAACTAACCTAGGATTGTTGGGTTTTAAACTAACCTAGGATTGTTGGGTTTTAAACTAATCTAGGATCTTAGGGGTTTAAAGGAACCATAAAACACCAGAAGAATATGAATTAACTCGCCAAGGTAGGCGATGGCTACAATTCTTCTGTTCTCTGCTAATTCAACTGTTGTACGCCTTACCTCACTTGACGAAACAAGTAACACCCGCCACATAGGTGAATATTAAGCACAGAAGCACTCGTTCATATGTGACTATTATGCACAGAAGCACTCGTTCATAGGCGAATATTGCGCACAGAAGCACTCGTTCTTGCACTCTCAGTTTTTAAATCGGTTGTATTCGGACGTCACAACTCGCACACGCTACAACACAACTGCAGTATCTCGCATTTGAATGGCAACTTAAATTCCATGACGATGACGTCTAAAGACCATTACGATGATTTCATCAGACCTTGATGGCACAATGCCGAAAATCACCGAAAATAATGGCGTCCAACGTAAACAAAGCGGCGGGCCGCATGTACTTTTGACTATTTTATTTAATATGTTCTACTTATTTTAACATTACGCCTTTCTGAATATGAACCAGGTAAGCTGTGCAGAACCCATTAATGCAACTTTTGTTGGTCTAGGACGTTTCCTTCAGAAAAGCCGCAAAACTGGATAATTACAGCATTCTGCTTCCACTCTCCTGTCACCACCCACAATGTCTGCTTCCCTTCTGGTGTCATTCAAGCTGCCAACCTCATCCCCTTTTTTTCTTCGTTCTCCTCTCCCTGTGGCTTCGTGCGGGAGTGGTCGTAGTTGGTCAAAATGATGGCGGTATGTTCCTCCAGGGCCGTGTATGTTATACGAAATAGGGCCTAACTGTTGGCAGCCTCAATTCCCCTTTCCCACTGTTATTTGCCATGGGAATAAAATTTAAAGGCATCAGGATCCCCTACATTGAAGGTCACACAAAGGTGCCGAGATGAACTGCAAGTAGACTGCAACTGTTGAGATGTTACTTTAACAGCCACAGAGGGAGTAGGCAAAGACAGTTGACTACACATAACCCTTCCAAACATTAAACTGCTGGGAGTTTCTCCCTTAGCTAAATGAGGAGTAATGCAATAGGCTAAAAGGAATCTAGGTAGGGCAACTTTAAGAGGGACGTGAGAATTCACCAGTGCTTTTATTTTGGCCTTGAAAGTTTTCACCATGTTCTTTGCTTGGCCATTAGTGGAAGTGTGATATGGAGGTGAAAAAGTGTTTTTTATGCCATTTTGCTTGCAGAAAACCAAGAATTGTTCGGACGAAAATTGTGTCCCGTTGTCCGACACTAAATGCTCAGGGAGACCATAAGTAGCAAACCATTTACGCAGTGTTGCCGAAATTTCACCTGAAGTGATACTGGACAATTTGCCTACCTCTGGCCATTTTGAAAATGCATCGACAAGAATAAGGAAATATTTCACTAAGAAGGGGGCAGCTATGTCCAAGTACACCCGTTTCCAAGACCTGTCAGGCCACTTTCATGGTAATAGAATAGATTTGTATGGAGTTTGTGCATTCTGGAGACAAACTTTACAAGATGCCACCATACCTCCAAATCAGCATCAATTTTTGGTCACCAAACATACGAGCAGGCAAGGGCCTTCATTTTACTGATGCCAAAATGTACAGAATATAGTTCCTGCAAGACCTTATCTCTCAAAGCAGAAGGCATAATTAACCTATGACCCCACAACAAACAACCTTGCTCAATAGTCAGCTCGTTTTGACACATAAAAGGGTTTGAGAGTATCATCAACTTTCTTGGGCCACCCATCACGAACACACATAATAACTTTACCTAAGACTCTGTTACATCCTGAACTGATTCTGATGTTTTTTGGGTCACTGGCGAAAACTCAGACACCCCATCATCAAGGTATGAAAACTGCTCAGATGTTTCAAGGCTGTGAAGAGGTAGCCTTGAAAGCCCACCAGTATTACGATGAGCTTCTCCTTTCACATACTGTACCTTCTACTGAAACCCTTGCAACGTCACTGCTTACCTTTGTAATCTATTTGCTGCTAACTGGATGCCAGTGGTCCCAAAAAATGTGTGTCAAGAGCTGGTGGTCGGTGATCAGAAGAAATTGGCAGCCATACAAATACCGAAAAAATTCTATGACACCGAGCACAATGGCTAGTGCCTCCCTATCCAACTGGGAATATTTTTTTCCACTTCAGACAATGTGCACGAGCCAAACACAATGGTTTTCTCTATACCTTCTGGAAAGACACGACTGATAACTGCCCTAAACCCCATAGGGAGAGGCATCACATGCCAGTTTGATAGGCAACTTTGGGTCATAATGTGTGGCCACTCGTGAAGATGTGATCAAGTGCTTCAATTTCACAAAAGCATCATTATACGTGGTAGACCAATGCCACTGATAACCCTCATGTAAAGGTACTGGACATGTGGAAAGGTGCAGCAGGAAGCGTGCATAGTAATTTACCAACCCTAACCAAGCTCTCAGTTGCTTCACATCTGTTGGGGCTGAGGCATCAACCACTATACAGATGTCTAGAGAAATTTGCACTTACCTTCGTTCACTTTAAAGCCACAGTCACTTAGGCATTGCAGGAGCTTGTGTAAGTTGTCCCAATGCTGCTGCTCTGAGTTGCCCATTATAATGTCATACTGAAAGCAAACTACACCATCCAATCCCTGTAGGACTTGGTCCATAGTTCTCTGAAATATGCCTGGACATGACGTATGCCAAAAGGAAGTTGCGAGTAGCAGAAAAGGTCCTTCTTGTGAGTATTAACAGTGCAAAGCTTCTGGGANAGCTTTGAGAACAATTCATCCACGCGAGGCAAAGGGTAATGTTCCACGACTAGCTTGGGGTTTAGAGTTATCTTGAAGTTGGCACAAATTCTAACAGTACCATCTCTCTTTACAATGGGAGTTGCCGAGTCACTAACATCTACAGGATAGAAAACCACACAAAGGCAAGTGGTCGTGTAGCACAGAACACTGGGATGGCACCTTCTTTCAGATGTAGGGAAACCTGGCCCCCCAAAAATGTTCCCAGACCCGCTGTGAACAAAGTTTGATATTTTTGTAGCAAACAATCAAGCACTGCAACATTATTCAGTGCTATATGATTAAGAAGGGGCCGTGGCAAGTGAAGCTTTTCATACCAGTCTCTTCACATAAGAGGGGACCTCCATTTGGCACTAGAAATATTTCCAACATTATCACTTCCTCTGGACCCTTAACAGTCACCGGTACATTGAGTGTACCACACGGAGTTATAATGTTATTGTTATTGCACTTCAAGCAAACACTGGTAGGGGTAAGAGGATAAGAAGGGAAACCCTTTTTGTTAATTTCTTCGGAAATCGCTGAGATAGCTGCTCTACTGTAGATTTCCATGTCAAAAGTAACATTTCCCACAGTTACTGGCAAAATCCAAGGCTTGGGGCGTGCTCCTGGTGTTAGCAGTTGGTACAGTGATGCAAACTCTTCTTCCAGTGTGACCTCTTGTGAGTCCTTGGTATTCTCAGCACACAAGACATTATGTAACTTGGCCTCCCTGTGTGTGCTTACTGAGTGAGGTTAGGGCACATTCGCTGACAGTGTCCTAGACGTTTACAATGATTACATCTGTATTTGCAGAATCTGCATGCACTAAGGGCATGATTAACACAGCCACAACACAAACACTTCTGTTGTGGGGAGCCTTTGTTTGATTCATTCCGCCAAGGACGAACTTTCACGACATTACTGCTTCATGTTCTGGGTGCAACGGCATAGGCAGAGCTGTGGGCTTTTCTGAATCTAAAAATTTTCTAATATGTTTTTGTGGAAAATTTTGTAATTACACTATCTCATTAAAATTATTTTGGGTAAAGTGAATATAGGAATTCACTTTACTATAATATTTGGTTAACAAATGCTTCAACTAAAAAAAAAAGGAAATTAAAATGAAAATACAAATTCAAGGGTAATGTCCTGCCTTCACCTTGCAAAATAGACCAGTGAGAAAATGGTAAGGGGAATTCCATGCCTCAGTGCCTCAATTTAATAGGGGGTTCACGTTGCTAAACAGCAAGAAATTGATATAGGGATTTCCTCTATGCAAAGGATTTACCTTGCTATGTAAACATGTATGCTCTGTAGTTGTGAGTTAGTTACAACTCAAATGTCACTGTGAGTGAGCCTTAAGTTTCGAAGTGCACGTTATGTTTATCTAAATAAGTAAATATAAAGTGTGATTGTAAGTAATGCTAATGTAAAAAAAAAAAATAGTGTGTGGCACCATTATATTGAATGAGGGAAACACAAAGAAGATAACAGGAAAATGTAAATATTGTGGACAAACTTACGCAAACAATGCAATAAGAATGAAGAAATATCTGGCAACATGTAAAAAATGCTCAGAGGGGATACAATGTTTGTATCGGAAGTTAATACAAAAAAATTTTGGAGCAACTATTTCTGGGAGAAGTAATTTCCATCATGAATCAAATGTAAGTATATTTATTATTTAAAATTCAAATATAGGCTTTTCACAGTAGGAAGTAAAAAAAATTCTAAAATAATATTTTAATAAATTCTCTGAAACTGAGTGTTTAATTATGCTCTTTTAGTCAGATGGCAAATTGTGTTTATTTCATGTTTTTTAATGAAATTTAGGTATATAATGTTTAATAATGTGATACCCTCAATTCTTAAGGAATTGTAGAAACAAGCCATCAAAAACCAATTACTACAGAAACATTACCTTGGCTGTTACCTTCCGTGTGGTTGACGATGGCATTTATTCATACTATACTGAATTTATTTATACTATTTTGTGCCTCTAAATAGATTGCGTGGAAACTGTCAGTAAAATTCCCCTTAATGTTGTGCATAACCTATATATTTCTCACAAAAAATATACAATATTAAATCACATACATTATTGCAGTGTTTGTTACCATATTTATTTGGCAATATTTTATTGCAATAATATCACCTGCCATTAAAATGTAGTAATGAATTTATTAAACTGGCAAAAAATTTTGCCATTAGGAAAAACTTTTATGAAATAATGACAGTGAATTCAAAATGTTTGCCAGCTTAACATTTTATCAAATAATTGAAAAGTATTGATACATTTTCCTTTCCCAGGATTCTTTATTTTCAGTTTTACTTCATTTAGAACCAGTACAATTTAAAATCACATAGTCGTTAGCACGTCAACAATCCATCAAAGCATTTGAAGCAGCCATATTTGTTTGAGTTACCAGGACCAACTTAGGCAACTGCGCAACTAAAAATACACATCCACAAATTCTCCCTTTAATTTTATAGAGATAAGGCATTACTAAAAATTTTACTGTATGTGATTTTATAAATATGTAACAGTATCTTAAAATATGTTTCTTATAAACTGGACCGGTTTGGAAATGGAATGACGGTATGTATTATTGACCCACGTTAAAATTACGCAGTGCAATGCAAACCTAACGGCGCATCTTGTTGCCAGTTTTCCATAACAAGCAAAATTTGTAGGTTTTTTCCATTTGGCCTGGCTTTTTGCTCTTCGGGAGTCGTGAGAGTTGTGGTCAAAATGACCCGGGTCAAAAAGCGTTGATAATACCTTCAAAACAAATGGAACGCCTTTAGGTGCTTTTGTGTATAAAAACTAATATCGCACGCGTCTTGAAGTTGACACATTAATTTTTGTGATAGTTTGTGTTCACAAATTAATTTCCCAGACATATTTAATTTTAAAATACATTTTAATCATTTATAACAATTTGAGTGCATTATCTCTTTTAAGATAAGTTGAGAGGGTAAAGATGGTGAACCAGTGAAGGCCGCCAAAATTTACCCACCAGACGACTTTCCCTCGCAACTCCTGCTTAAGTGGAGGAGCAAATTGGGCATATTCTAAGTGACCCAGGGGCATTTTGACATGACGAATGGAATGACCGTCGCCATACTGCTTCCAGTGAATGGAACATGAAAGAGACGAAAGGTCAAAAAGAGCGGCCGAATGGAACAAACCTTGTATTACTGCTAGTGGAGCTAGGAGCGTTGCGATTGCGTGTACGACATTCATTTGATCTTATTCAAATCTGTACGCAATCCCTACGTGTTCTATGACTCAATCAGTGTTGCCTGGTTAGATATAATGTTTAGAGAATGTTCTGAGATACAATTTTTTACCCCAGAAACCTTTAGATTTATACATTTTCTGGTATATTTGTTTTTCTACTTTAAATAATTTAAATAATTAATTTTGAAATAGATCAGCATATAACCTATTCTACCAATATTGGTAACAAAAAAAACTTGAAGGAAACACTCCTACTCTTTCAGATGTTACCAAGATATTAAAGAAACGTAATGAAGATGTCCTTGAGCTGGTACCCTCACCTCACCTAAAAAGAAGAAAAATAAAAAACTATTTTGGACCATAGATTAGAGTTTTGCTCTCATCCAATTCACTTAGCAGCACATATTTTGGATCATAAATATTGTGGGCAACATTTGTCAGAAGATGAATTACTTACTACACTTGATACAATCATGGACGTTGCAAAACACATCCCAAACATTGATGAAGTAGCTGTGATGGCAGAATACAGTGCCAAACATACTTTGTGGAGTCGAGACATCTTTTGGCGGGCAGCAGAGAATCTATCTCCACTTACACGGGGGAAGGAATATTGCACAATTTGACAGTTATCCAAAATTGCTACAAGGATTATTAGTATTCCACCAACAGCTGCCTCATGTGAACACAACTAAAAGGCATTCAGCACAATTAAAACCAAAAAGAGGAACAGGTTAACAAGCGAACACACTGCCAAGCCAGTTTCTGTTTCTCAGAATCTCTTTTTGTAATCACTGCAAGAGAATCTATCAAATCCAAGTAAACCAGAATCTTTTGAGAGCAGCAGCAGTTCTGTGGACATGGACACAACCAACAGTGAGCATGAAGACTAACTCAATTTTTTGCACAATTGCAATGTACTGTGTTGTGTATTGTCATTTCAGTTGCAAAAAAATATTAATCCAAGTGTGCAGTGTAGTCTACCAGGAATTGTAAAGGTATTATTAGTCTAGGAAACATTGTTGACTGTGTATTTAGTGACGTTTCAGGAATAACATTATTACCGTTCACATTTTCTTTTTAATGTTTTGTGTGTTTCATTAAATCTTGTAAACCATGATTGATTTATGATTTACTTAGTTGAAAAATTTACATTACAGATAGATTATAGAACTTCAGATTTGTTTAAGAAATATGTGTAAACTGTACACTTGTTCCACCAAATCCTCAATCCATTTTGAGTTACGAAAATTTTCTGGAAAACCTACATCTCTGGGCACAGGCCATCTTGGATTCTGTTACACGAGGCAATGTATTGTCTACTGCCTACTCGTAAGATGTGGCTAAAGCAACTGACTTGTCAAACGTCAGATCGTCCGACTCTAAATACAATTGTTGCGCAATGTCCTTATTTTCCAAGCCTACCACAAACTGGTCTCAAAGCGCTGAATCAAGGAAGGTACAGAAGTTACAAAACCGTGTCAATTTACCACAAATCAGCAACAGTTTTGTGACTTTGTTGCACCCTCCTATGACCAAAGGTTTTGGCGAAAAATGATCACCAAAAACCCAACTAATTCATTAGTTGCACTCATGTGATTTAACATCTTCATACATTTGCCAGAGTTATCTCGGGTAATAATTTCCCAAAAACCTTTGCCCGAGATATTTCTGGCAAGTAGATAATACCAGTGTTAAATTTTATTTGCCCGAGATAATTTGTGCTGCGGACTTGTACACGTGTAGTTCAGTCAGTGCTGCTAGATGGAACATGCACACAGTCAAGCAGTATTGTAAACGCTGACTTCACTGTACGTGGAAGATAGCAGCACGTGTTTTATTTTCCGAATTATTTCTCTATACATTGACCACTTTTTCGTGATTTCACTGTACGTGGAAGATAGCAGCACATGTTTTATTTTCTGAATTATTGCTCCCGAATTTTGTATGCGCAGGAAACGTAGTATAATATCCCACAGTCGTGAATTGTAGCGCGATAAATAACTGTTGTCAGTGAGCGCAGTTTATGAACTGTTTTATTATTTGGAACAAAATAGAAACTGACAGTGACAGTAATGATTGTGACATTAGTGTTTCTGTTAGTGAATCATCATTTTCTAGCATAAGCAGTGAAGATGCAGGTACAGAAATTGATAGAGCTGATACTCAGCAGTGGTGCGAGGTAAACCCAACAGGTCAGCTACCACCTTCACCTCCAAGATTTCCTTCTCTGTCAGAGGCTAAAATCAATTTTGAAATTAATCCATTAGGTGATTTTACAGTTTTTTGAGTTTTTTTTTTATGACCAATTGGTTAGTCATATAACAAATGAGACAAATCGGTATGCTGAGCAATGCCTACAAGATACACAAGCAACTTTTTCTTATGGTTCTCAATAGCATCCAACAACAGAAAATGAAATGCATACATTGGTTATGACAATTTTACAAAGTGTTGTTAACATGCCAGAGCAAAAACTACTGGAGTAAGAACCCTTTGGTGAATACACCTATCTTTCCCAGAATGATGTCGTATAGGAGGTTTGTATTGATAAAAAAAGTACCTACATTTTTCCGACAATGTGACAGTTGATGCTGACCAACACCCTTTCCCCAAATTGAATAAAATGTGGCCCATTTTCAATGATTTGTTTGAAAAATTCATGAAAGTATACACCCCAGGTACACAGCCATTGACGAGAGCCTCATTTTATACAAAGGCAGACTGGATTAGGTACAGTACATTCCCAAGAAAAGAGCTAGGTTCTGCATAAAAACATACATGCTGTGTGAAGCTGATTCGGGGTACATCTGGAACTCTGTTATATATACAGGGAAGGGTACAGTTTTTGACAATATATTGGTGCACTTCCCTGTATCGACACTGATTGTACTCACACTAATGGAACCTTTATTGGATAAAGGTTATTGTCTAACCACAGACAATTTTTATACGTCTCCTGAGTTGGCAGACTTCTTACTTTCACATAGGACCGACACATATGGCACAGTGAAACTCTCGCGTATAGATATGCCACAGAGCATAAAGAAAAAGAAGCTGCAAAGGGGTGAAATTGTAGCATCTCAGCGAGGAAAGGTGACTGTGATGCGATGGAAGGATAAAAAAGATGTACAATTGCTTCCAACCATCCATACATGTGTAATGGTTGACGTAAAGAAAAGAAATGAAACTGTAAAGAAACCAGATGTTGTAATTGATTATAACCACACTAAGGGTGAGGTTGACAAAGATGATCAACATCTGGCGAACTACTCATTCCCAGGAAACGGGGTAAAAAGTATTACAAGACAATTTTCTTTCATCTTTTTGAACAAACATTGTTGATCTCATATTTCTTATATAAAAAATCTGGAGGACGGCTAAGTAACTTGGAGTACAGACTTCTTGTGATAGAGAACATGTTCGAAAAATATAATTCACAAGAGTATTCTTCTCGTGGAGGAAGGCCTGGTACAATCCCTCATCCACTTTGAATGACAGAACGTCATTTTCCTGAGAGTATCCCCCCTTCGGAGAAGAAAAAAGCACCAACAAGACAGTGTGCAGTTTGCTGTTCGAAGCGAGATGAGAAGGGAAAACGTGTGAGACAGGAACGTAGATACGTTTGCCCAGAGTGTGACGTATGACTTTGTGCTGTTTCGTGTTTTGTTTCAAAATATATGACACAAAATCCAATTTCTAAAATGTGTTTTAGAAATAAGCTGTTTTCTGCACGTAGATGAATGTCAATAGTAATCTTGTACCTAGTTGTTTGTTTATGTACTGTGACTTGTATTTTATTATAATTTTTTTATTTGAATGTTATGGTGAATTTTTATGTAATTTTTCATTTTGTTCGGCATAGCTTGAAAGGATTAATTGTAGTTTTATTAAAAGTTACTGAAATTATCATTATGAAAAATAATGAAGATGTACAAGTATTTGTGCATGTTACCAGCCTATGGTATGACTATTTTTACTTGCCATTATGAAATAAATTTATGAAATGCTGGAGTGGACAATTTATTGAAATTGTGTGTCCAGTTGTTTTACTGCATATGTTTTATTGTTCACACAATAATGCTGCAGGAATTAGATGTTCCATTGTCAGTGGCAGCAATTGATATGTGGTGTTTACATGCATATCATATTTTTGTAAATACTGTGTAATTATTTATTTTTATTGGGAAATATTTACAGCAATTGTACGCAAAGAATTCTTAGTTTTCCTGGAAAATGATAAGTAGTGTCAAATGTAATGTTGCAAAGTATTCTGTATATATATTCTGTACCATATAAGAAGGCCACTTTTTGACAGCTCGGCGAAAGTAGCGCTACTGTTTACATCTGACTACGTATCCTTCCGCCATCAGCTGGTCCATCACGTCGGGGCTGTATTGTTTATCAACACGCTGTCAGATAATCCACTTCTCATTGTACTGTAATGCTAAACACATTTTAAGACTGACATCTGTCTAAAAAATATAAGTAGGTTATAAAGTTAAAAATATAAAATGTTGCAAATAATTAGATATTTGATAACTCTTTTTTAATTTTTCCGAGATAGTGAATTTGGGTTAAAATTTGCGAGACGGTATGTTGTATCTATTATTACACTTTGGACGTTATAGCTAATATATTCGAGTTGGAAATATGTGACGTGGAATAACGTTAGAATTGCTTAAAAACAATTCACGCGTGTCTACGGAATGAAGGAGATAGGTTTCGAGAGAACAATATGGCGTATAATTTGCGTAGACGAAAGATTACCTGCCGAATATAAATGACTCGTACTCCAAATCGTTTTACATGAAATATATGTTACTTTAAAAATTATGCAGAGCTCGTGGAAAAATATAACTATTGGCATAGGTTTGTAAATTCGTTATCTATCGCGCAGGAAAGAGGTTCATTTCTGGCTGGTAATAGCTCACAAAATATCCGATAGATAGCGTGCAGCACGTCACGGCAAAGTTTTGAGTAACTCTTTTTATGGTCAACACATAGCGTGTTTTTTAAAGTTGATAATTCTTATGTTACAGGCTGGAACTATATTTCAAATTCGTGTCGTTTCGTCAAATTATTAGAAAAAATAATTCAACAATATTATGCAATATTTCGGTATGCTTTTGGAATTAATATCATGGACGTGTTGAAAGCAAGGTTGGAGATGGATGATACGACGTGAAAAAGCTTTCTGAAGTTAGCACAACTTCAGAAAACTTTTCCACGTCGTATCATTCTATTGTACATTTCATTTTGATCACCTAAACATAACTACATTATTACGAAGTTTAGTTTTTAACACTAACAACCATTGTTTTGTGACCTTGTAAAATAAAATGTATTAATAAATGCAAGAACTCTTTCTTATCCGCGTATTTTCTGCTTTTCTGATGTGCATCGGCAATGCACTCAGAATAGCCAACATAATTTTAACTTTTGTTCGTTCATGCATCAGCTGATATAGGATTTTGTAAATGGCGCTTTGTTTGTTTCGTATACGTAAAATTACCACTTACTGACTGTCAGAAAGTGACCTTCTTATACGGTATAGACCATATCTCGTAACTCTACAAATATAAAGTCTAGTTGCTGCATATTCCAGCAGAACAGGCAAAATTGTCACTTAGGCACTTTTTGTGGATAAAATCAGGTTCAGTAAAAATAAAAACTTAAAAATAATAATTTGAAAACAATTTCGTATTTCATAAATATTTGAGATAAATATTTATTGCCTGATAACGTACAAAAAAAACGTAATAATGCAATAAAAACCCTGACATTTTATTTGACAAATTAATTTTGGGAAATACAACTTTTCAACATAACGCTGTGGGACGATGGTGATGACTAATGTTGCTGTATTTATTGTTGGAATTGCATAATTTTATTAGCAGAGTATATTTCAATTTTTACTGCTGCATTTAATTCTAGCGTAACAAGTGAAAACCAAATGTTATTAAATTGTCACCTTAAAAAATTTATGTAACATTTTTTTATTTCAAACAAACATTTGAGGAATCTAAATATGCAATAAAATAACCTTCTCATTTTTGAGTCCAACTAGTCAAAAAAACCTCACAGTGAGGGGGTTAATGTTCGGCTTTGAAACCTGCCAGAGTTTCAAATTAAAATTGAAATGCGCACTGAAATCCCATCCTCGTCACCACTGTAGTATACTTTTCCAACATTTTTATAACCTTCGGCTACGATATAGCACACCATACAAGCATTGTCCTGCTCTGCTGTCCAGTGCTGTCAAGCTCACTGCACTGAATATATCCCAATGTCATTTAATCATAATTTTCAAAAAAAGTGGTCTTGCTCCCTTCCTTGGCTTCAATCCAAAGGGGGAGCAGTGCCTCCTTATCCCCCCTCCCCCTTCCTAGTTCTGGCACGTCTGTTAACACATGAGTATCAATTGCTGTTTCTTTTGAGTGTCATTGCCATGGGTTTCTGTTACCTTGTAAGTTTTATTTGATGTGTTTGTCATTTTTGTTTTGTTGTTTTACTTACACACACAAACACTACCTATAATCCATTCACGGTATCTTCGATACTTTTGAAAAGAACCTTTGAAAAATCACCCTAGGAGTTACATGTTCAATTGGTTATAAAAAAATGGTATATGGAAAAAGGTTTTGTCTTGCTTTTAGCACTGAAGCACTATATAAATTGGTTGTTTTAAGTTTTAAGTATATTTTTTCAATAAATTTTAATAATTTGTTAAAAGTCCGTAACAATTAACAACGGATTTTGAAGGGACATGTTGGTTATAGCTGAAAAGAAATAGTTCGTAGGTTAAATATTAATATGTAT
>NQII01001456.1:251310-267020 GCA_002778355.1 Clitarchus hookeri
ATTTTTTAGACATTTAGAGAATTTTATTAAAGTATATGACAGTTGAGATTACATGGCATTGTTTCTCTTCAAAAATAAATTTTGGTAGTTCCCACATGGACACTGTTAATAAAATATTTGACAGTTCCCACAAGGCTCTGTTTACAAAACGTTTGACAGGTGTCACATGGCAATGTTTTGTTTACATACTGCGGAAGGATACATAATCGGCTCCCTGAAAGTAGATATTTAGCAGGGTTTCAGAAAATCTTGAAGTTACCGTGAATACATTATACATAATATTCTGTATTTTTCTCTCCTGCACACACTATCATTAGTAATTTTATAATACTGGTGACTACTCATCTTTTTGCCACAAGCTGTTTGTAAGTTCCTTCTTGACAAGTGCTACTGCAGTGCAAAGGAATTTTTAGTAAATAAAATTTAAAATTTCAGTTTTTCATGGTAAGGACATGCGTAACATTTTTTTGTTATGTATTAAAAGTAATAAGATGTATATACTGGAAATACTATTTTTTTTGTGTTGTTTATGTATTGAGAAATTTCTTTGTAAATGGTGCTGATTTTATATTATAATTATACTTATGTTGTATATATACTTAATGTTATGTGGCATGTTCATTATCTGTTAAATCTGCTAAACACAAATCAAATACATATAAATAAATAATCTGGGATAAATATTATAATTCACAGATCAAATATAAGCCAAAGTTTAATATAACCAAAAATAAGTTATGTTAATGTTCAGGAAGTATAAAATGCTTGTAGTAGGTATATCATGGATTTAGGAAAACAATCAATACTGTGATAAGTATACTGTGAATACACCAGATTATAACCACATCAGTATGTTAAGTGGCCTTCCTAGCTGTTGTATGGGTCTCATTGTAAGCATTGTGTCTATTCTAATTTTTTAAAAATGTATGGAATATTTCATTTTAAATCTTTTTAAAGGACAGAAATAAAAATCTGTATTTTGATGCCAATTTGTTGTGGAAATGTGTCAAGCCGGAAAAATTGCTGTAAGTAGCCCTCTGTTTGTGATGTTAATTTTCAGTAAAACAGTGTTTTAAACTATAGCGACAATGCTGTATCTTTTCTGAACAGATTGCTGTATTAAAACCCTACAGCGAACTTTTAAAATTCAGATGAAACAGAACACACGCAAAGTTTGTTTATGCTATTTTCCATTTAACATTTTTTGCTAGGGAGGCTCCTTAATAATGTCTCTTCTTGAATAATAGACACACTACCTAGATAAGATAATAATGGCAACTGTAACTTGCATCATGTTATGTGCTTTGTTTTAATGGGGATTATGTGGTGGGGCATGAGGGTGTACATGAGTGCATAAACACTGACCAAATTTTGCCAAATATTTCATGTAATAAAAATTTTGAATATGGAATATTTTTGTCTCAAAATTGATGCTGTTTTCCATTAACAACAACAGAATTAAGTTTTGTTATTAGAAATAATAGTTTGTGAGTTTTTAGCCTCGCTCACCCACACTGCCTCAGTGTTGTCGTGCTACTGTGCATGGCTCCTTCTCCAGCCAGTCCCTTATGCTAGTAAATATGCTGCAAAGAAATACAGGACCCTCACCCTTATCTATGCTTGCTCCATGCACGTGCAGTTTTTTTGGGCTGCATATGAGCAGAACTGTTGGACACAGTGCCACAGAGTACTTAAGAATACAGAGGTGCAATAGCAGCTCGTACCACGAACTCCAGCCAAATGGCGTCGCTAGCCGGCAACATATCGGAATGTCATTTGCTAATCAGCACCCGGTAAGGTACTTGCCAGCTGGCAGCCCAGCCAATGGGGAACCTTTTGAAGCACGCAGTAGCCAAACGTTCCAAAGCCTCGCGCAGCCAATCAACGAATGGGTACATCCGTGTGAAAGGAACCGCCACGCCATTTTGTCTGTGTGTACTTATCTACTCTGTGACGGTGCTGTGTGTTTGGTATCACACAGGCTGAAAAAAACTTTCAAGATAAACTCATCTTCACTAAAAGCTATGAACTAATTTCAAAATTTTATTGGCAAATCATTGATCTTTTCTGCCCATCATGTGATCATAAAATTTTCTTAGCACAAAATGTTTTTAATGTAAAGAATTATAAAACTACGTTTTGCTTATTATTACATTGGTATGTGCGGAGAAACAGTCACAAGCTAGAAAAATTCTTGTTTGTAGAGATAGTAGATAGGAGGAATAATAGGTCAGAAATGAGCAAGTTTCAAACTTTGTTAGAGTACCCATGTTCATTAAAATATTATCTCCCTCCTCACCTTTGCGGAGATGAAGTTAGATTTGAATCTCAAATTCACTTCCTAGCGTGCACTTAAAAAATTTGATAAGTGGTTTATGATAGTGAGCACTCTTAAAATCAACCTATGAAAAAAATCACTGCCTGTAACTGCACATATTTTAACGTAAGCAATGAACGCAATACTCACAGTTTAGTTGGCAGTAAACTTCAAGAAGTAGTTCCACTTTTTAACTACTTACTAGTCGTAAAGTTAAGAATTTTTGTCACCTGCAATGAAGTTTTTTTTTCTATGCAGATAAGAATAAAATTTGGCACGAATGTTAAACATTTATGTTTTTAACACTTTCACCTCAGCGTCTGGCAGACGCAATGTTCAAGTTAACTTTTTCATTGTTTTTTTTTGCCGGTCTACGCTTGTGTGTCAAAAAAAAAAAACTAACTTTTCGCGACTAACTTGATTTTCAGTGTTATTTTGTAACTCCAGAAATAAAGTATTCATTAACAATAAATAAAACAATTTTATACATGTTCTAAGTGAAGTGATATTATTTGTTATTGCTTTCTGGTGTATATCCATGTCCTAGAAATTCTTGGAAAATACGTATAATATACCAACCTGCAAAATGTAATACTTGTGCAATTTAAGTCGGAATAAATTTTGAACCTCAAATAAATGTGAAGAAACTTCGGAAGTTGGTGTTGTTATATTTGCGGTCTATGTTGAAATTCTGAAATCTTAAAAAAATGTGTTATTATTTTCACGTGATTCCCGGTTACGAGTTAATACCTCTGCACCTATGTCACACGTTTTGAAACAATGTCATGAAAATGTTTTATACGCTATGTGAAACATTCCTTGAGTGTTGGAATACGTTAAAACAATATTATAATGTTTGTCTGAGCTGTTTAATTTATATGAGCCAATGTATAAAACAGAAGTAATTACTGGCTCCACAATTCAACTTCAAGGTTAAGTAATTTGGGGAAAAATTAAATTCTGTATTAAATGTGTGGATGTAGCGTAATTTAGAAATCGAGAAACGGTAACTTGCTTATTTTTATTTGGTTCCATGGAAGTTTAAGTTACGGTTAGCTACTGGCCTTTGTAATGTGTATAACTGCTTAAGCCCCTGTCACACTGTCAAATTTTTCCATCAGACTGCTTCCAATAAGTTTGGTCAAATAAAGTTTGACAGTTGTGATGTCACCGAAACGTCATTAACTCCACCATATTTATCTGAAAAAGTTGAAGATTGGTCCAGTTATAAAATATTTCTGATGTTTGACGAATTTAGCCAATCAGGATCGTACACAACAAAAATGGACTTCATGGAACTTTAAAATAACAAAAAATTGCTGGAAACATAATAGGTTATGAAGATAATTAATTTATGTAGAAGCTGTCTGAGCATTAATGCTATTTTAAGTGAATATTGCACATAATGTTAAGAACACAGAGGCTATTAAATTTAATAGTGCAGGAAACATCTGTGATAAAAAAATCTGAATTTAGTAAATAAGTGAAAGTAAATCACAACATTCTTTACGTTTTTCCTGTTAATGGACTGCATGGAAAACAACAGCAGTATCTCAATATTAGATCCTTTCAGAAAGAAATATTTGACAGTTTGACACATTTTCAAACACATTCAAGATCATTTGATAAAATTTGTTGGAAGGAAAAATTTGATGGCCGTATTTTGTCTACAAGTTTTATAGTGAAATATACTTGAAGCAGAAAATTTGACAGTGTGACAGGGGCTTTACACATACCAATTTGTTGCACTGCAACTCTATGTCAAAATTGGCTCGTGCTACAAAGAAAATAAATATTTAATACATCAACAGTGGAGTACTTGATTCAATTGATTATTGTTTTCCCTCACTTAACGCGTGCATGCACTTTACGAGTCTACATTTCATTGGCTCACGACTTGTGACGCACATCCCTTAGCCAATCACAAGCAGAGTGCTGATCTGCTGCCGACCATAGACTAAAGATAAGGTAGAC
Source organism: Clitarchus hookeri (assembly GCA_002778355.1). Classification (NCBI taxonomy): domain Eukaryota; kingdom Metazoa; phylum Arthropoda; class Insecta; order Phasmatodea; family Phasmatidae; genus Clitarchus; species Clitarchus hookeri. The sequence goes on from NQII01001456.1 coordinate 255,602, forward strand.
CGATTTCACTGGCTGTGCACAATCAATATCTGTGTCTCAACAATGAACTGATTTTCTGCCAATACGGCTAACAAAATCGGTGTGCATTGGATGTGAGTTTAGAACACTGTTTAGTAAACAAGTGCTTTGAGATGTTTTTATACTTACTCTTAACCAATTTGTAATGCAGTTCTATTAAATTCAAATTGTTAAAAGTATTTTATGAATACAATTAGTGCTTGACATTTAAAAATTGAGATATAAACAAACTCATTCATCACTTTTGACCATGTGACTTTGACAGTTGTGTTCCTTTGGCGTAGGTCAATGTTGGGTACATAAGCAGAAGACGAATAAGCGATCTACCTCATCTTTAGTAGTCTATGCTGCCGACCTGAGATAAAAGTTGAAGCGGTTCACCAGCACTGCACTGCACACCGACAGTGACATCACGGTCACGTGGGCCAATCAAATTCCAGAATAGCACCGGCACTGCATTGCAGACGATCGGCTCATTGTAGCAGGGCCTAAATGGGTAAGTGTTTAAAAAAAATTTCCAGCCTTTTTAAAGGTGAACATTCAAAAAGTCTGGTGTTTTTACAATGGGAAAAAGAATAATGTTTAACTTTTCTGCTATTCTCTTGACTACCTAAACTAAACATATTTTCTTATGACGTCAGAAGTATTGACCACAACAGGAAAACAATCATGATCAGTTATCATGTCAGTATTCAAAAACCAGTATTTACTTAAAGTAACATGTACTTGTTTATAGTATAGTGCTGATCAGAACATTTATTACTTTGCTGTGTTTATTTAATGAGTATGCAGTGGATATATGAGACAGCTGAAGTAAACGCCAACTGAAAGTCACATGGCAGTGTTTATTTTTATAGGTATGCAGAAAGATACACAACCAACACATTGTAAGTAAAAAATTTAACAGTGCTTTCAAATGTGCTCACTTTATCATGAACAGCCTTTAACTAACAACCTTTAAAAATGTAACTGAAGAAAAAATTTTTTGGGAAAGATTTTGCTTGCTTACTTTTAGATATGTGGTTAAGTTTTTAACCATCAGTGCAGCAACGTTTGGTTTTGAGACAGTAGGTCTTGAAAATTTGGTTTTGTACTGCATACTTGTGCTTAGATATTCTGTTAATACATTGAACTGTCTAAGTAAAGGAATATCAGAGTCAGTGTGGCATTGTTTGGTTTGTTTAGAGTCATTCAGACTCTGAACAAGAAGTGGTTCAGAAGATTGAAAACACTTATTTCTTTCCAAAAAAATTTGAAATTGTACCGCCTATCTGCCTAGAGACATTGTGTTATGAACTGAATGGTCTTTGTAAAGGAATATCAGATTCAATACTTAGGCTTCAGAAAAATTTGAAGTACGAGCATGAGGAAAACAATCAAATTTAACGACCCCTGGCTTTCACAAACCATAAGCGGTGATTCCGAATTGTTACCAAAACAGGCTGTTTGGCAGGCAAAATTCAGATGTTATGATGCAATATTAAAACATCAACAAACAAAAAAAGTATGGTGAACACTCCACCATCTATTATAAGTCCAAAGAACTCGACTTCGCCAGCAAAGCACCGGCATTTCATTGTAACAGTGGGACCGGTAATACACCAACAAGAGGATGTCCACATTCTGGAAAGTCAGGGAAAATCAGAGAATTGTCATGGAAGTTCAGTGGAGAGATATGGGCGGCCCTTAACATCAGGATCTTGAGAGCCGATGAGTATGGAGGAGTGCCAGAATGTAAGGGCAGGGGAAACAGCAGGTACCTGAGAAAACCAGCTGACCAGTGGCATTGTCCGGCACAATTCCCACGTGCGAAAATCCGGAGAGCAACCCCACCGGGAATCAAACCCAGTCTGTCTTTGTGGGAAGCGAATATTCTGACCACACCACCACAACCCCTCTCAGAGAAGTTAGAATTGGTCAGGGAAACCTTTCAAAATCATGGAAAAGTCGTGGAATTTTTCCTTGTGATAGTAATTTGAAGGGAAATCGTTATGCGCTAGTGTGCTGTAACCTATTCTATGAAAGCATTTTTTTAGGTGGTGCTTCAGAACACAAACATACAAAGCCTTTATTGTAAAAAAAAAATGTTTGAATGCATTAAAAAAAAATTTCCATACAATTCTATTTTTAAATTAAATATGATAATGTAAAGAATGCTGCATAACATCTGTTAAGATTGTGCAGTAACAAAAATTTTATTGTGCAAATTTAGGACCAATAGGTGGTAGTTAGTAACAATTTGTCATCGCCAAAAACTGTAGTTAAAATTACAGTACTATTCAGACATCTGCATGCTAAAATTTTTAGTAATTTTGTTTTAGATTTGAACCTAATATTTTAAGACAAGATATGAAATGGAAAATAATAAACAGCTATAAATGTGTATATTTTTATATAAATATTTGATTGACTAAATGCTATGTATTTCTGATTTTAAACATTTGTATTTTCAGTATGAACATTGACTGTAATGTTTGAGTACATGACATGTGGAAAACTGGATTTCTCTCATCCCTCAAATAGAAGCTTCTATAGGTTGGAGACACTTGTGGCAAGTGGGAACAAGAAATAAAATACTGTTGCAAGTTTTGAAGGATGGGCCAAACATATATTTCTAAAGAAACTTGAAACCATGTTAAAAGTTTGTATGAAATTCGCTCTTGATGTTGATGACTGTGGTCTGAATTCAGTTGATGGAGCTGAAAAACAGACCATGAGGCAGTCAGTTAGGAAGTGTAGTGTGTGTTTTGAGAGCCATGCAAGTATGTTGAGCAAAATACACAGAAATTGCAGGGAGTAAATGTTTTCCCCTTAAATTTACTTCTGTTAGATGGTTAGAAAATGGTGCATGTATTGAACAAGCATTCAAAATGTACAATCCTATTGAGAAATGTGTTAAGGAAGTACCTATTTCAGGAAATGGTAATTGTAAATGTATCACGGAAGCTATGAATGATCCACTTCAGAAAGTGAGACTTGCTGCTTTCAAGTCTGATGTCAGAGTGTGAACCCGTCCTAAAGATGTTTCAAAGTCAAAACCATTGGTCCTTTCTTGTTTACAGCACTTGAATAAGTTTTAAGGAATCTGTTGTTGAGATTTATGAAGCAAAAAAACGATTGCTTGAACCGTTACTGCATACAGACTTATTTATGACTTCAAATATCTCTCAGATAGTGAAAACCTCAGCCCAACAGAGAAAGTTGACATTTGATATGCTACGAGAAAGATGTTTAAAGAAATAAAATGTTCTGAAAACAAATTGTTGTTGAAACATAAGTTTCAAAAAATTCTCATCAGCATGGTAGAAAAGCTGAAAATGAAAAGTTCTTTAAAATCTCATCTTGTCCATGGGTTAACAGTGCTGTAATCGCAAAATTATTTTCTTCCAGTCAGGTTTGGGTTTGAAGAGAGTTCACATTGTCCTAGAACTGCATGGTACAAAAAGTGTGAGTGAAGAGATTTTGGCGGCTCTTAACAGCGAGGTCTTGAGAGCTGAGGTACCAAAAGAGTTTGCAAAACCCTGGCTGAGAGGGCCAAATAAAAGTATGTTACACTGACTGTGGAAACTCTTTCTAAGAAATGGAAGACACAATTCTTTGATTTTATATCTAATGACAAGGACACTCTTAGACTTAATGAATTTTTTGTACTCGTCATTGGCAGTGACAAGAAATTCGAGGATTTGTGGCTTGTCATGAAACAGTGTTTCATTTTGTCATGTGGAAATGTGTCTTCCCATTAAACAAATCTCTGATTGTTGAAAATTTATTGGAAGAATCTCTTGGTGGCTCAACGTATTACATACCAGGCTGTGAAAAGTATGCTTGCTTCCATGAGAGCTGCGAGAAAGTTATCAAGCTTATGTAGAAAAGAAAATGAATGCAGAAGCAGAAAAGAGAAAGTAAGAGATAAGAAAACTAGAGCAACAACTTTAAAGAAAATCATTAAACTGGAGTGAGAGAAAGATGATGATGAAATGGAACACAAGAAGACAATTCTTAAAAATAGAAAAGGATTTGAGAGGCATGTCATGTAACTTGAATAACTAATAGTTGTGTTTCGAATGACTGAAAAATGACTTGACTATAAATTTTCCGTAATACCTGTTTTACTATTGTGTTGTTACGGATTTCTTTGCTTTTTTTTTTTTTATAGTTTTTTACAATTATTTTGTAAACTTCTAAAATAAGAAGGAAATAAAGACAGAGAAAGAACTGGGTCAGCTGTAGGGATGGTGGGGACTGGATTTCAATGATTTCCTTTGTGTATTACTGCAGAGCACAGTATAAGAAACTGACAAAAAAAAATTTAATTGTGTTGAGTTAGGGAAATTTGAAATTATGTCAGGGGAAAAGTCAGGGAAATTTTATTACAAGTTTGTGTGGAGAGCCTGAATAAGGGGCTACCAGCACCGTACCAACAGTCCACCAACTCACTATAGCAGGGCCTTAAGTGATGGACGCAGTTATGAATATTCCTCTCTGCATACAGCCCCTGGTAAGGATATTTGAAATGGTAATGCCCAAAATTACTCCTTTGCCAAAACCAGTAAGACAAATAAATAGTGGACATTAAAAAGGAGGAATAAAATAAAGATTTTAATGATCATCCACAACACAGCTTAGAGCCACTCCTCCCTGAATTTTAATGTATTGTGAATCATGTTCAGAACTAACATTATATATAGGAAATTAAATAGGTATATCAACATCATTGTAATGATAACTTCTGATAGAAAATAAATTTACTTGTTACTAGCTATGACGTTAGAGGGTTCTTACCCATTTGTAGGTATAGGCTATTCACGGGAAAGTAAGCACTTTTAAAACCCCTTTCATATAGAATAATAGTAAATAAATTTATTTTATTTTAGCCTTGGACGTTAACTTCTGAGTGCGGTGGAATATACTCACTGTGTTTATTACTTAGATGACAAAATTTATTTTAAAATGTGGTTAAAGGATAAAAAATGGCTGAAAGTAAAAAGTAACTTAGGGCCTCAAAAGTGCTCACTGTATATAAGCACTGCCTATAAGCTGTAAATTAGCCAATTTTGAAGCAAAATGTGTCCAACTGAGTGATGACCATATAATTTATAAACGCAGGCACAAAATTATCGGAATTTCTTGTATACAAAATAATGTACCAAATACAGTGCATAAGTGATCTTACATATGCAGTGAAAGCCATTAAATTGCTTACACTTACTATACTGGAGAAATGCCGCCATAATGTATCTATTTTCTTTAAAAAAAAAAAAAAGTGGTTTGTAAGCCTTAAAGGGGAGTTTCTGGACTAGGCAACTTTGGAGCATAACTTTAGTAACAGCAGGCTGATAGGAGCACGTGGGTAAATATTGGTAACCTTATGTGTTAGTGGGTAATGTCCTTCCATCTAATTTTTTGAATTTTTTTTTTTATTATATTTTTTGTGGTTGAAANGGGGGGGGGGGATTTGTTTCAAGGAAATGTTACCCAAGATTTTTATCGATATTCATTGAAACTGAAGAAACCATTCAAACATGTCTCTAGTACCAAACGAAACAATATTTTAAAACAGTAGTTATTAAATGATTTCTGTGAACTGCAGTTATGAACACAGTTTACCTTCAAAACTCTAATGTCATCTTTATTATAAAACCCTTTTTTATGTAATAAGAGAGTTTAAGCTCAAGTTTGGGAACTTTTCAGTAGGCGCCATCCGTTAATTTTGTCATTTAACAAGACAATACGACATTGAGCAAACTTCTGAAGAGAATTCCAGACAGTGTGAACCGGGCTTTAAAACAAATATACCCAATATGAAAACAGTGAAACACTCCAAACTCACAGTTTTCCTATGAATCACACATGGACACAGTTGTATGCCTTTATCAAAAATAATCTAAATGAACATACAGTGAAAAAACAANTTTTTTTTTTTTTTTTTTTTTTTTTCCTTTTCTTTTGTGTGTGTGCCCCTCTTCCTCTTTCAACATTTGAACGCGAGAACCAAATTGCACCAAACGGTGCATCATGTAAGATATCACCAGATAAAAAAAGTTAAAGCTAATATATTATATCTCTAAAACTACTTAACCAATTCTCGCCAAATTTAGCAAGTAAGTAATGCTGTGGTAAGTAGGCTATGTAAACATGAGCAAATTAAATTGATTCTGCCCTTGTTTTCAAAATGGTGGCCATACAAGTATTTTAGATTTGGTATCTGATCAAATTTTGTATGCTGAAAGTATCTATTAAAAGCATATACCACCACAGGCAGTGAACGTTAAAAAGAACGTGTTCCTATGAACATGTTCATATTTTCACAAATGTTTACGTGAACACATTCTTTAAAACTGTGAACTTGAACTTTCAGAAGACAGTTTAGTGAACTTTTAAGCGTTCCTTTTTGTGCCTTAAATAAAATATTTTACTTCAACTAAGACTCGTAAATCTAATTAAATTCATAAAACAAGGAAACGTATGTGCAGGCTGCATTTTTAATACTCCATCTCATGTTTATTTTCATCCACTGCTAGCAGTGTGAAGTGCCATAATTATTCTGTGAATTCAAGTGTCTCGGCTCAGCTTACTATTATATCTTTGCTTCCGACTGAGTGGAAAGAAAAAGTTTGTTTTGGCATGCACATGTGGTATAAGGTTAAGACCATCTGAATCCTTATCCTCGTCTTTTTCTGTAAAAAATGTGCTAAACATAGGAGAACTGCAAGACCATATTTATTCTAGAGGGAAAAAATGTTAGTAGTGATGGTGCCATACTGAAAGTTCAGTTTTTACTTTTCTTACTGCAAGTAAAATTATCTGCAAACTGCTTAACTTAAGCAACATATTCAGGTACAAATTACATTTAAATTTCTGGTGTAAAGTTGTAATGGTGCAGTATTATTAATTTTCTGGGACACGTGTTTCATTTTCTTTCGTTTCGCCAAACTTCGTATTTGTTATCGGGTTCAAAATCAAAGCAGCGGTGGTACGTTTCTCGTGGTATATCGTTACCGTACATACATTTGCCGTTTAACGTTTATCAGGCGTCTGGTTGCCATTTTCAAAATTTTAGTTTTTGTTATGCGTCAACATTAGATTAGCTTTTTTCACACTGTGTCGACAGTTTTGCCTGAGAAGTTCGTTTATCGTTATCTGACGGCACATTAAGCGGGGTACGATGAAATTTGGATGGCACTGCTGGCTCTAAATGTTGATTAATTTTTACCGATGATGCAGTTCGGATGGCTCCGCAGAAGCCTTCCGAACTTCAGGTAGACAGTTTTTGGTAGAGAGAGTTTAATTAAATTTTACACACAGCGCAGTTTGAATGGCGCTGCTGGCAGATGCCATCTGTTCACAGGAAAATATTTAAATGAAGTATAATGACAGGAGTATAAAAGGAAATTGGTTATTCATAAGAGTAACATTCTTGAATAAAATATTTGCCTACTAGTTTAAATTCACTGACTATTGCTGTACCAGAATGGTGTCATGAAACACAACTACATTTCAAACATCGGCGACAATTAAGCAAAATCATGTTAAAAGTATCAGTAAATTTTGCCAGATACATAAGTTTCCAAAAGCAATTCCATCCCTTTTTCAAAGTTTCTGTGTAATCCACTGCTACCGGCCGATAATAACGTACGTACGCACGCACGCATGCATGCATGCTGACAATATGATGGCGAGACCAAAACATGTACAACTACGTCACATGCGTGAGCAAACTGTTTTGATTGTTTACAAAAGCATTTGAAAATTTTACATTTTGAAAGTGTCATAATTTTGAAAAATAACGTGTGCATGGGAATAATATTTTGCATGGTAGTATTATATAATATAATTATTTTAATGGCATCAATAAAATGCAATTGATTTTCAAGGAAAAATCCCTATTGGAGAGTGGACTTGGGTTGGTGCTTCAGAATGATGCGTCGTCGTAGATTTTCCTTGCAGTGGAGAACGTCTCTTGCATGAAGACTCCCGAAAGACTTAGAAGAGAAACTTGTTGCATTCCAGTGGTGTGCAATTGGATTGTGCAAAAGACACAAATATTTATGCGGACAAATGGGCAATGCTGATGAGACAGCAGTGTATTTCGACATGCCTAACAACACTACGGTGGAGGCAAAAGGTGTGAAGACTATAACTGTGTGCACAACGGGCAGTGAAAAATTGTGTGTTAATATCATGTTGACAGTACTGGCTGATGGCAGAAAGCTGCCGCCATTCGTTATTTTAAAACGAAAAACCCTTCCAAAAGAATAGTTTCCACCTGATATAATTATTCATTGACAGGAAAAGGGTTGGATGATGAGTGATTTAATGGAAGAATGGCTACGCCAGGTGCACTGCCAAAGAAAAGGGGGTTTCTTGTGCTGGATTCACTTAGGGGACACCTTAAGTGGAAGAAGCAGTACAGTGACTGTCTACTTGCTGTCAACCTTGCTTTCCCACTGCGAAAATAAAAAAAAAACCATATGTTCTGCAAATTGGATTTCTGCAGCATGACTGAGAATAATACCAGAGTCCACAAGTCCATCATTAGGGGTTTCAAAAAAATGCTACATCTCGAATACCATGGATGGCAGTGAGGACATCTGCTGGCAGGATGCAAGTGACAGTGATGGAAGCAGTGACGGTACCGGTAGCAGCATCACAATCAGTGATGATGAATGACATGAATGCGCTGTTACTTACCATCATCACCACATAATCCTATGCAGTGTTAATTTATTGTCAATAATAGTCGAAAAAACTTAAAATATTTTGTATAAAATATTATATTCTGACAAGTACACATTTATCCCATACACCAAGGTGAGTTATTCAAATTTAATATTTTAAAATTTGTTTTAATGTAATATTTCCAGTGCCATGAAAAACCTTTTTCTGGACACTTAGTCTAAGAGTTGAGGGTCTCATTATTTTCGTGTAATTATTTACAACTACACATTTGCCATGCGAGCATGGCGTCGCCAAATGCGGCCTGGATTGCATGAGCTTCGGCTGTCTTTGGCGATACTCTTCAGAACTTGTTTCCTCCCCTTACAATACTGGTGATGTGGGCGCTAGTTGTCTAACAACCAGCATAGTGTTCGCATTACAATAAATTATACACAGTATTTTGTGATGTTATATTCTTTATTCAAACGAGTTGAGGTGAAATGTTTTTTAATGTATTATTTACAATAATACTAATACAGTAATTATTTTTATTGTGTTTATTAGTTAAGACTTTATTCACAGATAATGTACAGCTCTGATTATACTCAACATAAAGTCTAATAAGGTTAGAAGATGTATTTTATTGATGTAAACAGAACACTTATCTACTGAAATCCCAGATGTATGGAAACATTTTTGCAGCACATTGTAGTTAGCCCATCCACTGTAATCAATTCTAGGCCAATCTAACATTTGAGGATTATGTATTTTTGTGGCAACAAACAGTTTCCTCCATGGAGGTAAATACATTCTTGTTGGTTGCAGATCGCTCTGTACATCTCATCGTGTCTGGAAGGGGTAAAGGAGGGAAGGTGAAGGGGAAGTCAAAGTCGCGCTCGAGAGTGGGAGTGTGAATTCGAGTGGGTGAGTGATTTTGTGTGCGAAACGAGTGTACATTTCCTCGACTTCGTGCGGCGAGTCCGATAGTGCCTACCTTCACCTTGGGCGCGTTAGGTGGGCCATCCTTGGTGCCCTGGGCCGTTCCAGCACATTTTACGAGTTTTGTGTGCCCGCCGAGTGGACATTACCTCGGCAGAGTCCTACACTACCGCGGGCACGCCAGGACGCAGCGAACTGTAAGTGTTGTGATATTTCCATGACTTTTCCCGATCTCTGCAATTCAGTTCGGCCGTTGCCGCAGTTGCATAGGGTCGTGAATGTTTACCCTTTACACCTGCCATGGTTTCAGGCTTCTGCGCGCAGTGCGGGTAGCGTCGCAGAAAGTACCATATTGAATAACTTTTGCCATCTAGCACTGGCTAGGGCCAGTAGCCGTTCGTTAATCTGTACGTTATCCAGTCCGTGTGCAATATATGACTGACTTTATCATGGCTAGTGAACATTCGGGTGATAGTGAGTCTCATATTATGGACCTAGGCGGCCAGCCGTCTGCGCCGCCATCGCCCACACCCTTGGGATTGTCCGAGCATCGGGCTGCCCCTGTTGAACGCTTTGTCCACGTGTTAACTGATTCAGACACCTCAGACAGTATCTCGGAGGACGAGCCTGTGCCGTCCTCGGGTCGTCCTGCCTATAGTAAAGCGGGCGCTAAAGCCATAATGACAAAACAGTTGTTTCGTAAACTCCACACCGATGACACTGGCGGTATATCTTCAACTGCCAGCGATGCCGTACGCAAAGATGTCAAGAAGGCACTGGAAAAGCGATTGCATTCGACTCAACTAACGCCTCAACGACCGAAGCCTCAACGTAGTCCTCGCGGACGTACCAAGCAGCCCGCGCAGAGCTGCGGTGATGACGCCCCATCTAGTGCCATACAAGAGGGTAATGCCTCTCAAGTACGTCCTGACACAGTAGGTCGTGGACATGATCCTCGTCAAGTACATTCCGATCAAGCTGCTAGTGGACGCGATCCCAGCATGTCCTTTCCCCCCTTACGGACTGTGGGTTCGGAATCTCGTTTGTCCCAGTTATTGACATCTACTTCCATGGATTATGCTTCCCGCTTTCGAGCAGCCCAGCTAGATTTAGTGACTACTGTTCGGGCTGCGATGCGACTCACGGGTCTTATTACCACTGTAACAACAGCCTCCGCGGCTTTGACAACTTCAGTGTACTCGACGCTCACTACGCCGACATGCAGTGTCATTGCTCATTCAATGTCTTCACTAGCATCACCTTCCGTGGCGTCAGTTGTGGCGCAATCGGGTGCCTCATTTCAGATAGCCGCTGCCTCTACGCTTGCTACAGTGTCATCCATTGGGGCATCACCACTCGCCCTACAACCAGCTGTTAAAGTAATGTCAGCTTCTACTTCATTTGCACCTGCCTCTCAACCACGCCAGCGCCGGAAGGGTGAACTGCGTATGCCAGTGGGCCACCCCCATAGTAAGGATTTTACTACATTTTAACAGCCTCCGGTACGCCGCATTCCGTTCATTTTGGTGGATACTGGGTTACCCCCGAACGCTTTGCAGGCTAATCGAGATCTTCGTCGTGACTTGAAGGGGTCTTTTACAGTTGATTATGTGCAGGGGAAACCTCGTTACCACCCTTCCTGCATGGAGGACCGTGAGGTCCTATTGAACTACTTTAAAAACCATGGCATTCTTTACCATACTTATCCCATTTCCCAGGTGCATCAGCCGCGGACGATGCTGGTGTTGCCAGCCGCGACAGATGCGGCAACTGTGGAAACGGAGTTGACGGACCTGGGCTACCC
>NQII01001456.1:267895-303868 GCA_002778355.1 Clitarchus hookeri
CAGAGGCTCTGTCTTCTGACCCCTCTCATGTCTGGCCTGCTCCGACTGTGTACGCGCAAGTTCCCCCAGTATTTCCTCAACCTCATTTTCCGATCTCTACTGTCGCTTCCTCTTCACAAAGCGTGGCGCCGGGTCCCCACGTCGGGATTCCGTTCCAACCCTTTTTCGAACTATTCACGGTATTAACCCGCCTCAACATGCTCCCATGGCTTCGTTTTTTTCTGGAGGCTACCTTATCCCTATACCGTGCCACTTCGCCAGTGGAACAGGCGAATATCTACTTTAATAGTCTGTGTACATTCATGAATCATGTATGCCCTTAAAGTGGTAGCCTGGAACGCCCATGGTTTGTTCTCGAAGTCGTGGGATTTCAGTCATTTTTTTCAGTCATTTTTTAGCGGTCCACCGACCAGATGTGACTTGCATTTCCGAATCGTGGCTACGGTCTACCGACCACTGTTCATTTCCGGGTTACTCGATTTATCGCGCCGATCGTGTTCAGCGAGGCGGGGGAGTAGTTCTGTTAGTCAGAGCTAGTATACCGCATTACAGCCATCGTCTTTCTTTATCCGGTAACATAGAAGCTGTAGCTATTCGTATCACTAGTATTTCTGAACCCCATCACTTTTGCATCAGTATATTTGCCAGAGGTAGGCGGGTTCCCTGCCTCCGATTTACGCGCGCTACTTCAATTGGACTCCCGGGTCGTGGTTGCAGGGGATTTTAATTGTCGTCACCGGTCATGGGGCTGTGTCTCTTCCAATCAGCGTGGCGCACAGCTCCATTGTTTCTTGGGTTTACCTCACTTTCATTGCTTTGCTCCATCCGAATTCACTTTTATCCCCACCTCATCTCGTTTCCGACCGAGTGTCCTGGACCTCTTCCTGGCCTCTGGGCCGGTGGCGGTCTTGGGCATCTCGGTCCTCCATGAACTCACTTCCGACCATCACCCCATCATAGGCTACGTGCATGCAGCTGTTCCTTTGTCTATAGCCTCCTCCTATTATGATTACCACCATGCAGACTGGCCTGGTTATCGTTCCTCTCTTAATCGCTCCCTTCATTTGGATTTCACTTTACCCACCCCAATAGCCATTGATCAACACGTCTCCCTGTTCACTGATGCGGTGCTGGCCACTGCGGAGCAGAATATCCCACTCCGGCAGCCCGCTTAGGGGCGTCCTTTCCTCCTGAACTCAGACACCAGGTGCGGCTGCGCAACGCCGCTCGCCGGCGCTGGCAACGCACCAGAGGTATGCTGAACATGCAGCATACCTCCTAGCCCGTGCCAATTGTAGTGCGGCAACCACGACGTGGATTGCTGCCGACAAGGCGTGGCACATTTCCTTCCTTCAAGTTAATTCCGGTTCCGTTTGGCGGTATGTAAGTCAGCTGTCATCATCCCCTCCTTTCATTCCCCCCTTGGACCACGGGGCCACGCATCCAGCGGAGTTCCCGTGGGACAAGGCGGTCGCAACTCCTGGTGAAATCTATCATGTTTCTCATCGCCGTCTTAACTCAGCTCCCGGTCCTGACCGTGTCCATCCGCGTCTGGTGTACTCACTTCCACGTAAGGGTATGGTTTACCTGAATCGTTTGCTGAACGCTATCCTTCTCACTGGCTATTTCCCTTCTTCTTGGAAGACTGCAATCTTAGTTCAGCTTCTCAAGCCGCATGCTCCTGCTAATCTCACCGCCAGTTATCGTCCTATCAGTCTCTTGTCAGTTTTTCCCAAAATGGCTGAACGTATATTACCTTCCCGTCTTGAACGTCCTCTCACCCCGTTCGGTCCCCTTCCTACATTTCAGTTTGGTTTCCACCGTGGGCTTTCTGCACAACATGCGGTAGCCCGTGTCATCGACCAAGTCACGTCAGGTTTCATGTCATTTCGTCATACCGGTTTGGTCCTTTAGGACCTCTCGAAAGCATTTGATACAGTCAACCACCACGCGCTTTTAATGAAGTTGACTTATCTGGGCTTTCCTCCTGCCCTCATTCATATTCTATATAATTATCTGTCAAGTCGTTCATTTCAAGTTCGTATCTTATCAGTTTTATTGCAGCCTCATCCTATCTCAGCAGGGGTCCCGCAAGGGGCCATTCTCTCTATCCTTTTTTCCTTATTTACATCAGATATACCAATACCTTCTTCTTGTGAACTCACCATGTACGCGGATGACACTGCGGTAACCTTTTCCTCCCGTCACATCTCCGAGATCTCGCTTCATTTATCACGTGCCGTCACTTCACTCATTGATTATTTTACGCGTTGGGGAATTAGAGCCAACGCGGCCAAGACCCGGGTGGTCCTGTTTACGCTACAGTTCCCTACTCCTCCTCCGCTCTCTAGTCATGGTACGTTAATTCCGTGGGTTCCTCATGTCAAATATCTGGGCGTCCATCTGGACGGTGGCCTGCGTTGGGGCATACATGTTGCGGAAACCGTGACGGCTGCTCGGAGGGCCCTATTCGTCCTGGCTCCACTGCTGAAGCCGGCCAGTCCCTTACCCTTTCCCACCAAATTAGTACTCTTCCACGCTTGCATCCTTAGTATTCTGTTGTACAGCACCCCGACCTGGGCTCATGCCACCCCTACCGCCCTCTCCCCGTATTCTACCAACTAGCCTTGCGCCTGCTCCTCGGCTGTCGCCTTTGGACCCCCTTGCCTGTCCTATTGGCTCGCTCTGGCCAGCTGCCCTTCACCACTCTCCTTTACCGGCGAGCTGATCGCTTTTTCCGGTCCATAACCCAACATCCTAATCTATTGGTAGCTACGATTGGAGTCTACGACCCTATATTGCCGTATCCCCACCGTAGAATTCGGGACTATGCGTTGGAACGTCCGTCTTAATTGATTGATTTCTAAGCATTTATGTCTTTTTATTAGGGATGGGTCGAATACCAAAAAATATCGGTTCCGATTCCGATTCTACAATTTGAATATCGGTTCCAGTATTCGGTTCTATTTCGAATACTTGCCTTTTGCTTGCAACTTTATTAAACCAATGCAGGTAAAATACATTAAATGTTTTATTGAACCTACGGAATAATTGAATAACAAAGTGGTGTGAAGATAAGAGTTAATGGATACAGATAAACATGTATTAAATTTATTTAAGGTTTTTGTTCAAAAAAATTAGCATTTTCACTCTATGTGGATCTAAGCGATTTCTTTTGGAGTCACATATGAATCCTGCAGTGCTGAAAAGTCTCTCACTGCAAACTGTTGAAGGTGGGACACATAAGTACTTTTTTGAAAGTGCCTGAAGTGGTTTGCAGTGATCTCTTCTTCTCCAGTATTCAGTGACAGAACAATCAGGTGCCATCATTTCCTCACTAAAATACTGTTTGAATTCTTCTGTCATAGAATGATGACCACCTTTGTCACTATTAATTTTAGAATGTGCAAACAGGTTGGAATATTGGGACCAAATAGGGTTTCCTGTACCTTCTTGCACCTGAGTTTGATCACATTCTCTTAAAGATGACTGGAAAAAAAAATAGTGTTAACATAAAAATAAATTAATTTGTAAAATACATTACTTTTAAAATTTTATAACATTGATCTAACCAAATGCTCAGAACTTTGTAGAGTTGATGCTTCCTCCAACAATCTTTGTTTAGCAGCATCTGCCTTTGCCTTATCTTTAAAAGGTGCTTCTTTAAAGCGTGGATCCAACAGTGTAGCAGATGTCAGAATGTCACTGTTTTCATAATCCTTAAATCTTATTTTCATGGAAGAGTACAAGTCATTTTTCAGTCCCTGCAAACCAGAACCAGCTGGAGCAGGTTTTTGTAGCTCAGTTTCAATGACATTGATAAGAGGAATAACCTGAAATACAAACCAAACCAGTAACACTCACTGGATGACATTACAAGTACATTACAAAACAATGCATAACATTTATTTAACACTAACCTCTGCAGCAGTCACATGATCCGAGCTGATGTGGTTTGTCGCTGAATCGAATACATCAAGAATAGGAATGATGTTTTCGATCAAAGCCCACTGACAGTTGGACAGTTCTGGTATGTTTAGCCCTGCACTAGTCAATAGAATAGCTCTCTTCTGCTCATACAGCCTCTTGAGCATGTGCAATGTGGTGTTCCATCTTGTTGGTTCCTCTTGGATTAGTCTATGCTGTGCTACTCCTGCAGTAATTTGACAAGTCTTCAGCACTTTAGTGGCACGTGCAGAGTGCTTGAAGTGACCCACTAATTTCCTGCATGAAGAAACTACGTTGTTGATTATTTTGTTGCTCAAGAAACCTTCCTTGAGCACCAGCTGCAAGGTATGTGCTAGGCATGCAGTGTGGTTAAAAGGTGACAGTTCTAAGCCAGCAACAATGTTCCTGGCATTATCTCGTACAACAGCCACCACTTTTTTTCCTAGTCCCCATTTATGCAAAACAGAAGTGAGAAATTCACAAATGTTTTCAGCTGTATGGCTCACTTCGGGGAAAGGTACAACATCAAGACAAAGGTGCTGGAAGACAAAGTCCTTATTCACATAGTGGGCAGTCACACTTAAAAAATCCGTATTCGCTACAGAAGTCCATAGGTCTGTGGTTATTGCAACAAATTCTGTCTCAAGTAGCTGATTTTCAACATTTTTGACAGCAGAATGATACATAGTTGGAATAATTACATTGCCCAGTGTTTTTCGAGAAGGCATTGTGAAGCGAGGCTCAAGATGATTGATTAGTTCTGTAAAACCTCTGTTTTCGACTATGTTGAGTGGCTGGCCATCCACACAAACCATTTTTGCAATAAGATGTGTTATTGTCGACTGTCTTTTGTCATCATGTTTAAATCTACTGGTTTTATCAATGACTTGTGTTAATGTCTGCTGCATTACAGACTTGTGATACTTAGGCCCCTTTTTGTGGCTGCCCATTTCTGAAGTGGCAAATGTAGACGTACTTGCCACGTTTGTTAAATGGGAGTCGCCCCGACTTGAAATAACCTCAGTTACAGATGTGGAGACCACGCGCGAACAAAGAGCTATTGACATATCTTGCACAGATTCAACTTTAAGTCTCTTTGGATGTCGCGTTTTCACATGCTTGTGGAGATTTGACGTTGATTTACAAGATCCTCGGGATATACGACTTTTGCAATAATTGCATAATGCATACTTATCGTCCATGACGTCAACGCTAAAATGTTCCCAAACGGATGACATTTTAATAATTTCAGACTTAAATACCTTAAAACCTGTTTGTCATGCGCTAAACATTATTCACGTATCACATTTAAAAGTAGGCCTACTCACAAAATCCTCGTGCGTACACTACTCACTGTTTGTTTACGGTTTTTTTCTCTTATAATCCAACGGAAATTGAAATACACTAGAATGCCATATTTAGAAGTTGTGCACATAGAACAATAAGAACGATTCTAAGCTAAAAATCTATTCATAAACACCAGCCATTTTGTTTTGCTCGATGCTGAGTGTAGTATCTTCTCGGTATATATTTATCTATGACATTGCCATTACGAGAATGTTTACGTTTTGTCTCGTCTAACTGATAGAATTTATTAAACCAAATACTGTATTTGATTAAATGCCCGTCCTAAAAAAACACTCTTGCAAACATTGGTGCTAAATAAATTAACGTTTATTTGCTGTCAATGATAATAGTAATTCGCTGCAAGAAAGTATAGCGGCCAAGAAAAAAAATGCTTGTTCCAGGTGAATTAACCTATATAATAGTTTTGGCGTGAATGCAATTTTTGTTTGTTTGGATAAGTTTCTCGTTAGTTATTTTTGTAACTACAGATCTTTACCGTAACTAGATTAATCCATAATGTTTCGTACTAATATCATCATCTCAAAATATTAGTAAAGGTATTACTGTGTAGAAACGAGAACCGAGTAGTTGTTGTTAACCTAAAACCGGTTCCGAGTCAAACCTCAAGAACCGGTATAAATTGGAACCGAAGAACCGAACCGACCCATCCCTACTTTTTATACTTAGTTTGATTCAATCCGCTTCCGATAAGAATTTGTTGAGGCTGGTGTCATAGTGTAGTACTCTACCAATCCTATAGTTAACCTTCGTTTGTATGGTTCTTACTCCCTTGGTCCCTAATTTAAAAATCTTTTATCCGATCATTGTCTGCGGGGTCCATTTATAGTTTCGACAATCCGTAGTCAGCAGTGTCCAGTTTCGTACTGTGTTCAATCCACTAGTGGATTATGTCATAGTGTAATAGTCCATCTTAATTTTCCTAGTACATTTAATTGGATTTGTAGTTCCGTTAAATTTTCTCCTTCCAAGTTTTCGCTGTGTTACTTGTCTAGCATTGCATTTACTGCTGTTTGCGAATTTTTGGATAGCGTTTCGTATGTTATACTCCCTTCCCTTTTTCTCTACCGCTCTTCCTGTATGTGATTGACGAGTATTGTAATCCCCAACACCCTTTAATTAATTCCATATGGAATCGTCTAGTTCCTTGTATTTCCCCGAATAAATTAACATCATTTTTCTATCCCTATTACTCTATAGGTGGGTTGAATCATGTGTATACTTGACTGCATGGCACCCTATCAAGTGTTGTTGGCATTCTTTCTTTACAGAGCGCTTTATATGTCACTTCCGAATGTCTATAGTTTTTCGCGGTCTCTGTTGTTGCGAGTAATTCTAATCCCTTCTGCCGAAATTTCGTGACTGCCTCTTAATGATGGCAATTGATGCATGAAAGCCTCACACTTCCTTAATAAGTGCTAACTTTGCACAGGTTTATTCTTACTTTCCGCATACTTCGTGCCTAATTTTGTTTTTTTCCTAGTCCATAGATTGCTCCCGGACGCTTACCTAGTATAAAAGTTTCATAACCTTCCTTTGTTAGTCCTATTTTGATTAGTGTGTGTTTACTTAGATTTTTTTATTCACTTCTCTCGCCCTCGGTTGCTTACTGGTAACTTCAATCCTAATTTTTCCCTTTGATTCCGAGTTGTTCCTGTGCCCTGTGTAACCTTGCTCACTGACTCCCATAGTGTGTTTTCGTTGGTCTGGGTTTCTTCTACCCAGCGTTTTCTAACCTTCATTTTCGGATGTTCATCTCGACCTTTGTCCGATTTTATATGACTTTCCATAATGTCGGAGAAATTTTCGCCCTACATACTTAATTTTCTGCCGATTGCGAGCTGGTTTTTACTTTTATTGTCGGTATCTATCGCTTTTGAAAAATTAATTAAAATCTTTAGCTTTTCTGATATCCCTGGTTAAAGATTTTATTTTTTTGTCGCATGATATCTATTTATCTCCCGGGTCTTTTAATTTAAAAGCTCGTGTTCCCTGATTTGCCAGCGGTCCGCGCCCTCTACCCTATTATCACTATGAATATGTACTCTTATTACTTCCCCATCGTTCATTCCGGCTATCCTTCCCCTGGTGCGAACGGCGGCTTTCATTGTCGATCTAAGTTGTAACTTCAGCAAGGCCTGGCTAACCTGTCAAGTTCAGCCCCCCACACGTGGCGCCTCTACTGCTCCCCTCTACCGGAGACACAGCTAGGAGACGCCAGTGACTTGGGCCATCATTAAAAGCTCTCCCTGACTGTTAATGTTACCTTGCCCGGGCCCTCTATAGGTGCCTGGGCCGGGCGTTGCTGGCTTGCTGATCCTCTTCTAACATAAGTTCAACTTCTTCTTGCAGGTCCGGAGCGGGGGGGATGGCTCGCACTCGTCCCCGCATCGCAGCATCCATACAGCTATAACCAACCTTTCATGTGCCGGATGTGCGTGCGGGGGTCGTGCGGAGCAGCCTCCTCGCCCCAAGACTGCTGTTCCAGGAATGCCGGTCCATAGCAGCAGCCTCCTCTATATATGCAGCCTCGTCCCTGCCTCGCAGGGAGACTGGCTCTGACCCTCGCGCCGTCCCGGACCGATCGGAAAACCAATTTGCGTGTCGGGCCGGTGGGCACGCTATTCCTGCGCCTTTCTTCATGGAGCTTTTGTCACTTCCTTTTGTAATTTACTTTCTATCATAACTGGAGTTTATTTATTCAATGTTCAACTAACTTCAGATTGATTGTTTTGCCTTTTTCATGATGGATGTTCCCTCTCGTAGTTTTACGGGCCTTCAGTGTGGCCCGCGCGTGACAGGTGGGAGCCTACGGCCTATAGGTATCCTTTCTTTAGTCGCTTAATTCAATGTGTATCAGACATCCTTTCTGTAGACTTAATGCCAGGATATTACTAGTTATTAGTCAATTCAGTTGGGCTTCGCATGCCCTTTCTTGTCTATTGTTGGACCTATCTTTTCATGGCTATGTTCGTTGTGTGCTGTTTATGCAGCTGTCATTGTACCAATCCTTATTTGTTCCCTACTAATAATACCTTCGGTAATGATCATATTGTAGGGGATAATTCGTTTTCTATTTGGGTCCTCTTTTCATGTTCATTTACATATTGGTTGTTACTTGCAACTTGGAGATGAGGGTCAATTACTTCATTATGTGTTTTTGTATCATTAACTTTTCTAGTGTTACCTTATGTTATGTGTATTAAGCATTTTGTTCTTTTCGGTTCCTGTTCTTACTTATATATTCTGTATTGGCTATGTCATGTTTATTTATATTTTTCGTTTAGTCAGCTACTCGACTGCGGTGTCCACATAGGCTAGATGGGTGCCGTGCAACTGTTTTACTCGCAGTTTATATTTCTAGTGCATCATGTTTTTTTGCATTTGTGTCATTGCCTCGCATTGAGGCTTCCTTGTTACCATTATTGTCTCTTAAATGCTCTTCGATGGGCTATTACCTTTTCTTTTTAAATTGATGTACATTAATTGTTCATAATCTTGTTTGGTATTTGCCTTTATTCAGTAGATATGGTCAAGTACTTGACAGTGTGCATTATAGTCCTTTAGTTGCCTATTTTTATTGCCATTTGCATTTGGGCTCTCAGTTGCCTATTATTAATTAAGTATTGTAAATTGTTGAGTATTGTGTGTGATCAGCCGGGAGCTGCGTATTTACCGGGCGAAATAAATAAGTTTTGTATCGCTGCCTTCCGCGGTGCGCGGCCAATCGAGGCCGTGGAGCTCTGTGATTGGGGCGCACTGCGAGGTCGGCCTAGTAGTCCTTTTGTGTGCAAAATTTGTGTCCCTGAGCAGGAGTTTCATATTCATTGGTTTCTTAATCTCTTTATCTCCGACCCAAATATACCTCACTTTTATTTCCCTCTTCCTTTCCCTTTGTCCCGATTGTCATTTTCTTATTATCATTTTATGTACACAAAACATTTACACCTATGGTTGTGGGCGCCTTGCCCGCCACTACATTATTCTTTCCACTGTCCGTTTGTGAATTGCGTATAAATTAAATTTTTACATCTCAGTTCCACAGTCCATACCTATTTATGTTCATCGTATTATACCATTTTACAGTCCTTGTTGGTGTCTCCTCCCTGGCGGTCCCTTTCCTTACCAAGTCCTAGCCGTATATTTTCCAGTTACATTCGCGATGATGTGGGCATTTCTAGTGCTTCAGTGACTTGTTAGTTTCCTAAATGTTTCATGGTTCCTTTTGGTTTGTTTTATTTTAACTTTGATTATCACGTAGGGGTTTTGGTGAATTTTTCCCCAGTACTTATTACTAGGGGCATGGACTTTTCGCGATCGCGAATAAACGACGACAAACGCGAAATCGTCACAAAATTTAGTTTTTACGCGAAATATGGCATATCTGACTTTAATGCGCTAAATATAACCACGTTTTCCAGTAAAATTTTGTTTACAGTATTGCAAAGCAAACACGCGCTCATATTTTAACACTAGGTGGCGAAATACCGTATCTCGGCATGCATAGACTGTACATAAAAAAAAACTGCTACAGAAAGTTTGTTGCGACTTATTTACGAGATATTGACATTTAAAAAAAAAAAATTTAACCTCCAAAACATGTTCAGGAATTGGTCTACAAACAGTAAATTTTAATGTTTTATCTTAGTTTGTAAAAAGGTAAAAAAAATGTGAATAAATAAATAGCGTTTCAATCGCGCAATAATTTGTTCACTCATGTTCATAAACAAAATATCCTTTATCGTGCACGCGTAGAAAGTAAACATGGTGGAGCTCGGTCATAGCTGCCGTACATGAGAAAATAATTACGCTGTTGTACCAGAGAAAGATATCTTACGTAGTTCGCACGCCCGCCACAGCGCCACAAATGCACATTGATAGACGCCATTTTGTGTAACATGTTGCCGTGTTTTTGCTTTCTCAAGTCACGATACCACCTGTGGAATACTATACGCGGGACGTTTATTTGTAAACAGTTAAAATGTTCAATTGTACTGTTACGTAAGGTAAAAAAACATTACTATATCGTATTTAAAAAAAAAGCTAGTTCCTGGTGCTTCTTAATTCTTTGCCCAGTATAGATTATACACCTAAGTTGACAACACTAGTTTCCACTGTTTTTATTTGGTATTTACTTTACTATTTGTTTTTGCATTGGTTCCTGTTACGTGTGTTAACGTATTTTAATACTCACACATTGTTTAATATACCATGAACGGGAACGGGATTTTAAAACTGATGGTTTTTTCATATTTGATGAACGAAACAAAACTATGATGTGTAAATACTGCGGTAATTATTAAGTTTAGGGTTTTTTCTGAAAAACACAAAAAAAAATTATGATATATTTCTACTCTACTAATCACGTAGAACACGAATATATTAGGGGCGTAGCTTTAAAATAAATACAACATATTTTAGAAAAATTGAACAAAATTGCGAAATGAGCAGTATAGCCAGTTTGTTTAAGTTTCTGAACGAAACGTCCTAGACCAACAAAAGTTGCATTAATGGGTTCTGCACAGCTTACCTTGTTCATATTCAAGAGGGCGTAATGTTAAAATAAGTAGAACATATTTTGAAAAACTTGCGAAATATGTTTGTTTACGTGTATTAACGTCCGAGGAATTATACCAGCCCCCTACCTAGGTGAGGCAATTTACATTCTTTTGGTGTGTTTTACGGTTCCTTTAAATCCCTACAATCCTACATTCACAGTTTAGTGTAAAATCCAAACATCCTAGGTTAGTGTAAAACCCTACAAATTCTAGATTAGCTTAAAAATGTAAAATAGTGACTCACCCATTGTGGGGTTAGGTGGGCACATATTATGAAATTAGTCTGACGTTAATGCCCCTAGTATATTCGTATTCTGCATCATTAGTAGAGTAGAAATATATCATAATTTTGAAATTTTTTTGTGTTTTTCAGAAAAGCCCCTAAACTTAATAATTACCACCAATTGTTTGGTGTCAGAAATATAAAAAAAAACATTGTTGATAAAAAATTGTTTGCATTTGTAGGAAGTTTTCCTTTGCTGAAAACACTCATGCAGACAGAATTCCTGCAAGGCTATCTTGCTTTACAGCAGTATGTTTCAGGAATTTTGAAAGAAGGGCAAACTACTGATGTCCTCAATGTTTTGCATGGTCTACGTGAGCAACATTCAACTTTTGTGTCACAAACTGTGTCCATGCTGGGGATTCCCACATCAAATGCAGACAGCGAGCGGGCTTTCTCTGCATATGGACACATTTTAACCGTTTACGGACAGGCCTAAAACCGAACATGTAACTCGATTACGAACGGTTTATGAAACCACGATCGTACATTTAACTCACTGTTCTAAACAAGATATATATTTAAGTTAGAAGTATTAATTTTTTGTCTACATATATTGTCATTTATCAATTTGACACTTGTTTCGGTAGTGAACTCTGTTTGTACAAATATATATATGTTTTTCTGTACTGTGCATTTTACATTTTGTAGTGCTGTGTTAAATGTAATCATCAAATAATATTTTTAATTTGAATTTATGTGAATTTTTGTACCGGTTTTAACAATTTTTTATGACGAAATTTGGAAATTTTATTTACCACTTTTAGGGGGCCTTACTTATTACTAATTGTTGTTTCTTTATTTTTTCAGTTTTCGTATGGCTCCTGTATATGTCAGTTCTGTTGAAGAGCTCAACTATGAGCTGGAATACATGTATTCATTCTCCCTGATCATGTAACTAGTACTGTAAAGGGTCATTTTGTCTCAATAAACGCATATTAAATCAAATCAATCAAAGTCACGTTTGTTGTGTTTGCTGCTGGTGCTGAGTGAACTTTGCCTCGGTGGTGCAAAGCGGTTGTTTGTGGACTCTGCCGATAAACTGCGACTGTTTTTCCCTTTATGACTCGATTTCTTGTGTCGGGTCTTCGTACGCGACCCTGGCCGCTTATTTACCTGGACTTGTGTGATCCACTTTTTAGTTTATGTGCATCCATTTGCAGTGCGAGTCTCGTGGCGGATTGTCACTTTCTTTACTTCATTGGACTGACAAGAGCCACTTTTGACTGCCATTGTTAAATTCTATACCACCCACCATGGACTGTGAAAATATGGGTGATAGTGACGTGCTTGTCATGGACCTTAGTGTCCCAACTGACGAAGCTTCCCAGCCTAGTAGGCCGACCTCTCGGGCGTGCTTGCGAGAGTGGGTTGGACATGTAATGTTGGACATTGGTAAGTCACAAAGTTCGTCCGATGATGAGACCCCTTGAACACCTGTTCTTGGTTCGCAATCTGTCTATAGCAAGGCAGGCGAAGGCGGTTGATATGAAGCATTTATTCTGTTCACTGCAGTAGGATGACGTGGGTGGCTTTACTCCCAGTGCACGTGATGTGCGAAAGGATTTCAAGAAATCACTAGACGCCTGCTTACATATGGCCCAATTAACATCTAAACCTGGCAAGTCTTCACCCAGTTCCCGTTCGCGCCAGACGACTCTGTCGAAAAACAATTATGATGATGCCCTTATCCGTCCTGTGGGGAAGTAGAGGTGGTGGCCTTATTGCAGTCCCATTCTGATGAGGCCATCAGCGTTACAGTTCCGGTTGCCAAACTCCCTCTACGGAAGTCATTGCCGCGCCTTAATTGTCCTCGCATTGTTATGCCAGGGGACTTTTCGGCCCACCCAACAGGACCTTGTCACTGTTGTTTGGGTGGCTTTGCTTCTCTCAACCTAGGTAACGACAGCAGTCTCTACATATGACAGTGACCACCGTAATTGTCACTGCAGCGCAAACCATTCCGATCTGTAGCGTCATGGTCCAGCCATCCGTAGTTACCACTATTCCACCTTCATCCCTATTGTATCATGTGTGCCACCAACACAGCTGCAGCAGATTCTGCCCATCCTAGTTTGCCTCGGGACGTCCTTAAGGCCAACAGGGATCTTCGGCGTCAATTAAAAGGGGTCTTTACCATCTACTATCTCTGAGGCAAGGCACAATACCATCCCTCCTGTTTGGACGACCACGAAGGCAACATGCCATTCCTTTTCACACGACAGTGCGTGTCAGCCGCATGTGGTGTTGGTGTTACCCGCAGCAGCTGATGCAGCGTTGGTTGAATTGGAGCTGACTGACTGACTGACTTTGGTTTCCCTCCCATTAGCGTTCGCCAGCTCTTTACCGGTGGAATTTTGCCACACCCGATTAACAAATTTATCCTTTCTTGGTTATCAGGGAGCTGTTTCGAGCTCCCCTTTTGGAGTTCCCTATCAAGCCTTTTTAAATCTTTTTCCATCCTGTCCTGTCTCAACCTCCTGCCCTGGTTGCATTTTTTCCTGGAATCCACCCAAGCCATTCATCGTGCCCCTTCCCCAGTTGAGCAAGAAAATGTATATTTTGGCAGTTTGTTCACCGTTTTGATGAATGGGTGCCCTTAAAATCGTGACTTGGAATGCCCATGGCCTTTATTCTAAGGCGCGTGACTAATGTCACTTCATTCAGTCCACTCTCCGGATGTGGTTTGCGTTTCGGAAACTTGACTTCGTCCGACTTTGCAGTGTGTCTTTTCCGGATACACTGTTTGTCGGGGCTGTCCCACGCATCCGTCTGCAATCCCTCAATTTGGCCACCGAGTTCTCCTTTTGGGCAACATGGAAGCGGTGGCCGCTCAGGTCTACTGTTAACCCCAACCCGACACCATCGCTGCTGTACACTTACCGGAAACTGAGGGTTTCCCGGCAGATGGGTTGCGAGAACTCCTTCACTTTGATCCCCAGGTTATTGTTGCGATTGACTTCAATTGTAGACATCAGGCGTGGGGCTGCATGTCTACTAACCAGCATCACTAATAAATATNACACACACACACACACACACACACACACACACACACACACACACACACACACACACACACACACACACACATTGTCGAGTTCCCCGTATCAGTAGATTTTTTTTGGGTTGGTCCCAACAAAGATCCTATATAAACAATGTTAAAAATAAACCCAAATGCTACGACCCTTTAATCATTCATTTATCCGCATCCATCGATCAGATTTTCTGTCCGAAAACCAAAATATATACGGAACGGTTGTTTATCTGCGAAATAACTATCTTAAAACTGGTACTACAAAAATTCAGTAACGCCAAGAGCAGGTAAACAGACACGCCTTAACCTCAAATACTAGTGTACATAACTAGTTGTCGTGAAGCGTTGCAATTGTTAACAGCTATGTAATTTACTTTTGATAATTCAATTGCTATTTGTTTTAAATTACATTTAAAAAAAAAACCAGGTAAAACATAATAATTGCAGGTACTTCTTAGTCTCAAGTCAACACACAAAAATTCACGCAAATAAAACACGTATGTATAATGGATGTGGTACGGACCAGAACTAAACATTAATAATGTATGGAACGGATTTGAACTTTACTCTGGTTCCACAAAGGAAACATAATATTTTTTTAGGTCAGTACTGTAAATAACCATGTAAATTACAAGCATTAAAGGGCACAGTATGTTTTCATGAACTAATTCTGTTTAAAAAAAAGTTACTGGCATAATTTTATCTTAAGAGTAACACAGTGATATCAACTGTCACACAAGATGACGAGTGTTGTCAACTTTAGCAAACTTTCCGTTTCATTTGGCAAAATTTAAAAACATTTAGCGGACAAATATACATTTTAGTGGAGTAAAATATAATTTCAAAAAATCTCATCTTTGCATGTCAAACTCAAAAACTGTGTAAAAATTTGCCTCCAAAATAGAGTAAAAAATATAATTTGCAGCATTGTTATGATGAAACTACGTACTTTATTACTGTACTTTAAATTTAACAATTTTTAGCACTCTTATATTTTAAATCATTGTTTTTAATAAATATTGTTTGATTTTTGCCATTTTTTTCTACATTGGGCAGAAATTTAGTGAATTTTAGGTTAACGTTCGGCGGATTTTGGAAATTGGAGTTGGTAACATTAGTTCCGTTGCTGTTAGTTTCCGTTACTAACAAGTTAACGACGACTCATGTACCGCCACTGTGGAAGACATGGCGGCTGACATGGTCAGAGTTAATGTCCCCCAGGCACCGACTATAAAGTGCGTGGAGGTTGTGGGTATTGTAATAAGGTAGACTATGACTGTGGTATTTTGAAGTACGAATATATTGTCTCGTGTCTATATTCACAAATACACATCATCAAAACTTGAGAGGTGTGGTACTGTAGTACTTTGGCTACTCGTATTCACGGGGCGAATTCGTGGTTAAGTGGGGCTTCTTTAGGCGACGCATTTTATACTTAACTCATCGGTGAGTGTGGGTAGGCTGTCATCTGGGGATGAGTTCCAGCGAAGTGGTAGGCCTTGGATGCAGGCCCCCTGGACTGCTGTTCGGACTCATACTCATGCAACTCTCCCCGCGGCCCGGTGATGATCAACTGTTTTTGTATGACTGACCCCTTAATGATGCGGCTGATGGACGTGGCCGGGTCCCGATATCCCGGCCTTAGTAACTGTTGTACTAACTTACTCTCTGCTCGAACTGACGTCTCTCGGCGATGAAGATGAACTAACAACTGCCCCGATATGACTGCCTGACGTACCCGATATCACTGACTGACCCCCTCCTATTCTTGGAAAGGGGTTTTTATACACGCCAGCCGCTGCCCTGAATCGGCGGCACGTGGCACATTTTAGGGGAGGGATGGAGGTGTGAGGGGGTGAGGGTAATACCTCGGCACCAATACAGCTCGTCAGTATTTCTTTCGTGGTGCGTATTTTCTGCGTTCAGGCGAACTACACGTGATAATTTGCTGATAACTCGAAAAAGCCCTGCACTCCACAGATCTCGCGGTGGGCGAGAGGTGTCCGGGGTGAAGGGGGTGAAGGGGGAAGGCCTATGCTTCAGCTCCACGTGTACCAGAATTTTCCACCTGCCAGGTTCCACGTGCCGCCTCGAAGGCGCCCGCAAAGTGTGCGAGGCGGGGGTGGTGTGAGGGGGTGATGGATGTGAGCCAATGTCGTGCTATAATCCCTAAACCGGCACGCGACAATATTTAAATTTATTTTATGTTAAATGTGGTGGATGAAATGTCACGACCTAAGAAAGAAGTCAAAACACTAGAAGAACGTCTTAAAATTATTGAGCAAGTGGAAAAAAATCCACACGTTGTTAATGTGGCCAAGCGTCTTGGACTTCCACCATCTACATTGAACACAATAATTTCTAGGAAAGACTATATTTGCCAAAAAGCAACAAATTTTGAAAAAATGCAAAACTTCTAGGGAATCAACATGTGTTTCCTTTTTTACGTGGTACCAGCAAATTCGAGCATCAAATATTCCGGTTGATAACACTGTAATCGGGGAGAAAGCCAAGCAAATAGCTCTTCGCCTTGAAATAGAAAATTGTACTGCATCTAACGGCTGGATTTCGAGGTTCAAAGACCACCATAGCTTGATATATAAGAAGGTGCTCTAGTGAATGAAGAAACTTCAAAACTGTGGCGAGTCATGGGACATTTACAATTCTGATGAAACAGACTTTTTCTACAACTGTTTACTGACAGAACTCTATCCATGAAAGGTGAAACTTGCCATGGTTGAAAAAACGCAAAGGGGCGTATCACGGTTTTGTTGTGCGCCAACAGTGACGGAAGTGATAAACTTAAACAAACTGTGATTGGAAAGTCTTTAAAATCTATGTGTTTTAAAAATATTAAAACTCTGCCAGCATAGTAGCATGCAAATAAAAAGGCATGGATGACAACTAAAAGTTTTTAGTGCATTTCTGCACTCACTTGACTATGCAACGGGTGCTCGCTGCTGAAAACTTCTACTGTTTGTGGATAATTGTGCTGCGCATCCTCAAAAGACATCTGTAAAAAAAAATGCAGAAGTGATTTTTACCTGCTTAACTGCACTAGTGTGTTGCAGCCATTAGATATGGCTCGCAGAAGGGTGACAAGAATGCAGCACTGAAAATCGATCTGCTTCAAGTCATCCACTACACCGCAGCATCATGGCAGAAGATACATCAATTGCCAACTGTTTCAGCAAGTGTGGGATTGGTCAGGAGATGACAGCACACACTGGAGTTGTGGCAGATGATGAAACCAACTTTCAAGCAGACTGGAAAATGTTGAATGAACCAGACTTCGACTTAGATGCAGACGTAAGTTGTGACTGTGAACTCGCCACGTGTGGTGCCCAGACTGTTGACGAATTAAGTGCTGAAGTTCAAACTCCACAACGCAGTGAAGAAGAGGCAGAAGATACACATGACTTGGTGCCACCATTTTCAGTAGCATATGATTCTTTTGAAAAGGTTAAAGCATTCTGCTACGCTCAAATACTTGACAATGTAGATCTGGCAAACATTTTTTAAATGGAGGCTTCATTGTACGGTATGAAATTGTAATGCCAAGACAAAGGTAGTTATTTGCTTGCGTACAGTCGTTAATTATTTATTTTATGTTAATCTAGCTACAATATTTTTATAGTGTGCTTGCCAATCTTAAAGAAATTTTGAAAATAAATGCAAGGAATATTATATATTTAAAAAGTATTTTTCTCTTCCTGCTAAACACTGGACACCACTGCAAATGAGGCTTTAACATTGGTGAGTGATGCATTAAGTGCATTTCAATACGTATTTTATAATACAATTAGTTGTATTGAATGATTGAGATATGTTTTTTCATCCAGTATTTAAGATATGCCCATTGTTAATTACAGGCAATCAACTCATTATACTTAAGGATGAAAAACAGTTATTTTTTGAGGTTAGGTTTTACTTTTTAAGGAGATTGGTAGACATGTCTAGTTTTCCCGCATGCTGAGTTTTTCAGTAGGTCCCATGAAAAACGAATAATACAGGTTTCACTATATATGTTCTTGTTTGAATATACTGGTGTGCGGAGGTGTTATGGTGTTGCCCGAGAGTGTACGCATCGTGCTAAGGATTGGAGAGGTGTAGCTGCGGGAGCATGGCTTAGAATTCGGCGAGAAGCCAGGCGCAACTAGTTTTGTTAAATCCCCGGAATAACGTCCCGGATAGACAGGAGAATGCAGCTGGGCGGGATAGTTTTGTTTAATTATTTGCCCATGGCTTTTTGGGTCTTTTAATGCGTGTGCTGGTGTCTGATTCATAGTTCCCAGCATCACA
Source organism: Clitarchus hookeri (assembly GCA_002778355.1). Lineage (NCBI taxonomy): Eukaryota > Metazoa > Arthropoda > Insecta > Phasmatodea > Phasmatidae > Clitarchus > Clitarchus hookeri. The sequence continues at coordinate 286,389 of NQII01001456.1, forward strand.
ACTTTTAGAGTTGGAGGTGGAGCTTTCTTTATATAAAACTTGTTGTTCTGTTTGATTAATGTATCGTTGATATACTGCACTTTTAGTGTTGAGTGGCAATTTCTGTTTCTCGCGTACCTTGAGGCATCGACAATTATTTTAAGATGTTTATTGTGTAGTAATTGTAACTGCTTGTCAGTTGCATTTCCCCACACTTCATTCCCGTACACGAGGGCTAAGTGAACGATGGAATTGTATATCCATAGTTTAAGTCTTTTGTTTCATCTGTTGCATTTACGCAGGGGATATAATTTATTTAATTTTGCCTATACATGTTGGTTTTTTTTTTTTTTTTTTTATGTTAATGTACCAGCGCCGTTTATTATCTTATTATTTTTCCCGGCATTTGATGGGAATTATTTGCAATTTATTACGTACTTTTTTCTGTTACTTTTCTGCCCTCCGGATTTGTCCATTTCCTTTTTCCTTGCTTGTGGTGTTTTGTTTTTAGGTACTATTCTGTGTGCCTGGTGCGGTACCTTTCTGGTCGCCGGCTTCTTGGTTGTGGTTGACCCTGGTCATTAATGGCATGGATCTGTCCTGGACTCTGTTGCAGGCATAGAAAACTCAGTTTGTTTCCTTCTCCTGGTGTTTTATATCCTCTTATTATAATTTTTTCCTGTTTTGATTTTCCTACTTTGTGAGGGTTTTGTCCCATTTCCTACCAACTCCCTCCCGTTGGAATTTTCTCCTCCCTTTAATATTACATTCTCATTGCAGTGTTGCTGTAGTCTCTTTTTTCCAATATATTCCACGTGTGTGGGGGAGAAAAGAGGGAGACACACACACCCACTAAAATTTTTGTTTGTCATCCCACGTAGCTAGTTTTGTTGTGCTACTGCTCAGACGTGCTTGTGAAACAAATTAGTTTTTTGCCGTCAGTATGAGACTTGCACGTTATTATAATTGGAAATATAATTCAAGACCTGTTTTCCGTAATATTGGAAGTCTTAAGACTAATGTTGCTACCGATGACAATGTATTTGTTAAGCAAAAAAACTTAAAGATCGTTATGTCCTAGTTTATTTATTGTATAGATTTGCTATTCAACATTTGCACACATATGGTTGTGTGGGGCTTTATACCCACAAATCACACCTACACTTATTTTTCTTTGGTTTGCTTTCCACTTCCTGAATCTTACAATCTTTACACCTATGGTTCTGTGGGACTGTATACCCGCAATACACTTGTATTCCCTTTTCAGTTCTCGCAGTCATTTCCTTTTCCATATTGTTCCTAGTTTTTCTGTTCACTTTCGGGTTGTGTGGGCCCTTCACCCAGTAAATACCCCCCAACTTCCCTCCCTTTTATTGCACTCTTTACCCCCTTGGTTTCGTGCCTACCGTTGTGCGTTACCCTTTTACGGATTTCTGCTTTTCTTCCCTTTTGCACACTTTTTCGTTTTTTCTTCCCTCTTTCGTGTCCGGGGTCCTTGGCTAGTTTCTCCCTTCATGTTATTTATCCTTCGTTCTGGTTTGTTTCGGTTCGCAGTTGGAGTTATTTACATTCTGGTTGTGCAGAAGTGTGTTTGTTTACATTGTCATGCCAAATAATTGCACTTGTTTAGCTTGTATAATACTTTCATGTAATAAACTATTCTTAAATCAAATTAAAAAAAACCCCATTAGTTATAATAATTACTTGCTTTTAACTTTAAGCATTTGTTGGATTTTAATTACCACAGCATTGATTAAGATTGGCTTGTATTCAAAGCTTTAAATTAGCAAATATGTTTCCATGGTACCGAAATTCAAAACCTGCAGCTCCATTTTTTGACAGTAAATACATGATGATTACTGAAGGGAAGGGGGTCAACAAAAAAAACAATATCTGTTTTTGGCTCTACACAAACTTTAAAGAACAAAAGTTACAGCTAATTTACTGCACATACGTGTGATAAATTCTGTAATAAGCCAATTTTTATTGTAGTTAACATGTTACATAATCTGAAAACAAATCAGACTTCATTGACAACGGAAACTACGAGTACTGCAGTTTAACACAGTACGGCAAATGCAGTCACAGATAAGCTCAATCATTCCATTCAATGTTATGAAAGTTAGTAGTAAATGGATACCATTTGCACAAAATCAGAGCACACAACCGCTATTACAAATTTTCACTCATGTTGCATTCAAAAATAATTATATTCTACTAAGCTATGTTACATCCTTCAAATACTCAACACAATGCAACACACCTTTATGTCACATTAAAATATGTTTTAAATATCTAAAAATGGTACATAACATTAGTAACAAAAACATATAATACATATGCCACTAAAATAATTAAAACTGAAACAAGACTAGTAAGTTCTCATAATAAACAAAATTGTTACAAATAAAAAGAAAAATTTTATGCTTCAAGTAGAAATACATTTTTACACACACTTCATCAAAGTCAAGTATTTTGAATTTGGAGATGGGTAAATTAAGTGTCATAATCAAAACAATTCAGACATAGCAACATGGACAAACGCTCATTTGTACGTTAATAACCTTGCACTTTTACGAACAAGTACAGTATTCTGGTATCATCACTCTGATCTTTTACATTATGCACACATGCTACTCACAAACAATATAAAGCAAAATAAAACCAGCTACGCACACATTACTATTTATCAAATTCATGACTATTATATACAACACAGTTCATTACAAATAAATGTCAAAAACAATGATAGTCCGTCTTTATGTAGCAAAACACTGCCATGCTGTTTACTCCACAGTCCAAGTTGCTTAAAATCTAACACACGCAGTGCAAAACACCATCCTGTATTAACTTGGGTAGGATACGAAAGTGTCTTTTTTCACATGAGAAAATTTACCTGCCCTTAACCAGTTTTTACTGGCCACTAACAATTTTTTTTGGCATTGGAACTCTTCCATAGAAGTTACAATTATCACACATGTTTTGGCTGGTATTTTTTTTTGTCAAATCCAGTTTTACAACACACCACTGCGACACTAAAACATTAATTATCCGTAGCCAACAAAGCTTGCCTTACTTTATATATGGCAAATGTAACATTTTCCACACAATGTTCATTGCTCCACAATAGTATGCTTAGGATACGCCTTGTGCAGTTCAAATGTATTACAGGTGACTTGAGTACAGTTCGCTGCTACATTTGTTTACAATACTTCATTTCGTAAATGCTAAAAGCTAACAACAAGAAACTGCATAAAACTTTTATATAAAACACTTGCTTTTTCAGAATGTTACATTTTATGAATTAACATTTTTTTTTGTCGGGCATTTAACAAATTAAAAACTATGATTGAAAAGCTGTCGCAGCTATAAAAGAATTAAGGCGTAAAATTAACAATGGTTGCAATTTGATACAATAATTAAGCGTTTTCATACATGAACACACAGATAAAAATACCTGCAATGAGTACTGCAGTTAGTGTTGAAATAGTAATACCACCTGAGTACAGCGAATAGATAATCACTGTGGTTTACAATACACTGCCACACTTGAAAGGATCACAACTCTTGTCATGATGAGTTCTATGCAGAAACAAACATCTGTGCGTATATTTTTTCCACGGGTCTCTGAAGTACTATCTTAAGGTATCTATGTTTATAGTCATCACATAAATATACCCTGTTGTCTGTACACAAAGAGCAAAGTGAAGGAAATAACACAATAAGACAACCAAACAAACTTTAAAATGAGAGATTTAATGAAGTTAATTTATGTGCATTTTGCTGAGCATTTGAGCTAACATAATATAGACAGAGAATTATATCTGGAGTAAATATTGGCAGTACACTAGAGATTCATTTAGAGCATACGTGGCCATCAATTAAATTTAAAAAATTTGCTATGTGCAACATAAGTATTTCCGATATTACAATACATATTTATGTCAGGATAAATAAAGGCTTATTGAAGATGAGAATGACAACTATGAATACGTGAAAGGTGATAAAAAAATGTTTGTACCATGGCATTAAACATGCAATCTGAGGAAAAACAGATCTAGAAAGTAAACATGAAATATCTCCACTTCTTCTTTAATACACAAAATAAATGTACCTCAACTTTCAATGTCTACAAAAGCCCACTGTTGGACATTATTTTCAACGTAAGAACACTATTTATTCTTTGGTACAAAACCGTTGCAATTAGACTGCTGCATGAAACAAACTAAAAGTATTACCATTCACAAAAAAATTACATTTGCTATAATGCATCTTTGCTTTGGGACTTACAGCTACATCATAAATGAGTAATAAATTCAGAAAACATCATTTAAATAAAATATAATTAAAAATAAATACACGGGGCGCCAAGTTCAATGGTGATCATCCCTAGACTTCCTTCAATGTATCACACACATGAGCCAAAGTTTGGCAGGAACATGTGCAACCATAGCAATTCATTTCATTTTGGGATTCCCCACACTGCATTGTCCCCCCCACAATTCCAAGATAGAATATGAATAACTTACGTGGAGAAAAGTATTTATTTTACCAATAATATTATTGGTGCTTACAGCTTTCATGTTCCCCACCAACTAAAAATAAACAGAAATGGTACTATAAAGGGGAAAAAAAAAAAAAATTAAACCTTGGAAAGTCACACTTGTTGACGAAATATTTGGGAAACAAAGTGAATGGTAATACCCTCACGCAAGCAAGTTACTTTTCTATCATATGGCAAATCCACAAAAAAAAACATGTTAGGCAAGGAACAAAAAAATTCTACAAATTATCGGTACACAAACTTCCAAAAAAAAAATTAAAACATTCTCCTATGAGAACCTAAAGAATGATACTGGTGACTCATCACTTGATACACATTTATTAGCTTGTCTTGACAGCTCTTTCCACACATTCTACAGTCAGTAATAACTGCCTAATCCAGAGACACAGTAAACTTGCAAGATAAAATGCTGTGTATTCAGTGCATAGTTCCGACCAAATTTTTTTTTGTTAAGTAAGATTTAATTTAAGAAGTCTGGACAATATTTGTATGTACATGCACTAACTTTGTCAAGGTCTTTCAATAATGTTTTCTGAAAATGTTACAGAATCTACTTTAGAATTCACTACAGGTTGAACTCATCGATGTCACATCACAACAGCTATTAAGGTACACATTTTTGTAACAGACTTTCTTATATGTAACCTTTTATAGTTACTGCAGATAATGTGTGTACTTGTGCCACTGGGTATACATACTTGTTTACCAGGGTAATTAAAAGGACAGTAAAAGTATCTGTGTTCTGTATTCATACACAACTGATTTTTGCTTTATTTATTTATAAATGTATCTTTTCACTCATGGACTAGGGCATCTGTGATGTTAAAGTTTTTCTTTTTACACTCCTCAACTATACCTGACTCGAGTGCTCACTGATGAAAGCAGGGATGGTGACAAACCCTCAAGTATTATTTAATCATACTAATTTACATTACAAAATGGGAAGAAAAAAAATCTTATGATGAAAACCCACCTTGCACACACTTAACTGCACCTTACTTCAAAGTAAAAACAAGATTACAATCCCTGCCACAGTATAATTAACTGCACAGAGTACAATGAACTATGAGATATACAAAGAACTGAATCTCTGTGTACATTACCATTACAAAGCAAAAGTATTCTGGTATGTTCTCAAAATCATCGGATATTATACACAAAACAACATGTTTATCTTTAATTTTTACATCTTCATAAACTTATGAAAGAAGACAAAAAAAAAAAACCTACAACAAACTTAACCAGCTTACATAAAAATCAGACTACAGTACAAAATTAATTACGTTACAAAATCACAAAAATAAATTATTTTTAATAAGAAGTAGGTATATTTTGAACACAAAACAAAAGTTTCTTTACCTTAAAAGTGGCAGGAACAGACATTTGTGATAGAAATTACCTTTAAACATCAAAAAACTCTGAGAGAAAACAAATTATTATATGACATTAGTACCTAGAATAAATACATACACAAAACTGCTAAGACCACTAACATTAAAAATGTCCTTTATGTCATTTGTATTTGCCAGAAAAAAAAAAATGCACCCTATTTTCAAATTGTCAAATGCATACCTATTCAGCAATTATTTTCAGCACCTATCATATCCAAATTATTTTACAATAACTGCAGTTAGTCTCAGAAGACATGCTTTAAATAAAAGGGTTCATGTACGACTAGAACTTGCGTAGAAAACAAATTTGCCCTCACTGAAACAACAGTTAAATTAAATTTGTTTTTCATACTTCTCTCATTACAAATACTACTAAATTTTGGCATAGATTAAGGAGTTATAAACTAAAATTTCATGTCGTAAATAAAGGCAGAGTATGGCTACAGGCATAAAAATCACCAAACGGCACTGTTGTGCACTACCTGAAAATGAAACAAGAAAAAAAATTAGAACAAACATACTCTTATATCTTTGCAATTAGTACTACTGATATAAAAAGCTAACACTTTAAGCAATGACTGAAGTGATATATAACATGCTAAAAGTAGGAATGGGTCTGTTCAGTTTTTTAGTTCCGCTGGTTATAGACCTAAGAATCAGAATTTATTCAATTCCAGAATATCTCGCATACACTACATTTCTACTGCCTGCAGCAGGTTTTAAAATAATATATTATTTATTATTTTAATGGAAAAAAAATTATTGGAAGGCAACAAACTTGGCTAAGCACAAACATTACGTATAATGTGTGTCAGATAACTTACTATTGGAGTCTTATTTGTTGTCAACATTCCTGACCTCACATCAAGGAAAAGTCTAGCATATTTTAGAACAAACTATTATTATTCATAGTTTTGTAGGAAATTGTAATATTTTAGCATATATGCCCAATTGTAAACGTAACACAGAATAATATTTTTACTATACAGTGTTCATGACATTTTGTAGGAGTAGATCACATGTATTGCTGCAGTTCCTATCTTAGTTCAAAAAATTTGATTATCAATTCTACAGATTTCGGCTAAGTGTTTAGAAGCACAAAAGAAAAGTTTTGAAATACATTAAGCAGTACAAAACATGAAAAATGTGTACATATTCCACTTCATTAACTTCTGTTGCGCAGTATCAATTTGCTCAAACAGATGCAAATTTAGAATTTTTTAATACGTTGTTATTAAATAGTGACGACAGAGTCCTCAATCACATATTGAAACACAAATACTGGAATTGAATTGAGAATTGGTATCAGTAAAAATGTGGAACTGTCCCACCACTAGTGAAAACCAAACAAATATATTAGCTTGTATTTTTGGATTTTCAGAGTAACATTCAATGCAGGTATTTGGCTGGAACTCTATTTTTGAGTACTTGCAGACCTCTAGTATAACCCAAAACCTTTGCAAAAGAACAATACCTGCTAGCAGCTCAAGGCGGAGCATTCTTGGGGGAGGTGGGGACGGAGGAGCCCTGCTGCGCACGCTTGATGTAGAGATGCAACAGTTTCAGCTTGCTGCCATTGAGACCCGTGAGGTGTGGTTGGAGGCCATCCTCTCCCATCAGGTTATGCAGCGCCACCATGCAGAACACTGCTGACTTGCGCACTGAGCTCTCCTCATTGTCGTACGCCTGCAACCCACACATATATTACGGCCCACAAATTTTGTACACATTTTTGTGGTGTAATCCATTTTTACATCAATAGAACCTTTATCCTTCATTCTCGCATGGAACACTTTGTAACTGTGAAACTCTTTGAATCATCATTTGACAGACATCACTTGTTCAAACTTTTCACAGTACAATGCAGGTGAAGTGTTGGAAAGCAAGGCCAAAAAATGTCTTATTTTAAATTTGCATGAAATACTGTTTAACTTTTAGACATCACTTGCAAGTACTACTGAAAGGTCATGTCTCAATACATTTATAGTACACTTAGCAAAACTAATTTTACAAAAAATCATTAACTGCTAAATATTAAAAATATGCAAAATGGCCTTATTTTAAACTATTTTCAAAATAGCAAAAACAGTTCATAACTAGATTTTAAAGATTTCTTGAAGCAACTCATGATTCCTTAATTCAAAGTGAATCATCACATTTTGGTAGTGTGAGTTATAGTTTCAATGCAACTCATGAAATTTAATTTTTCTGACAGTCAAACTTACAATTACATCCTAATTAATTTTAAGTGTTTGTTAGCAATCACAACAATAAATCAAAGATGTATTACTTTCACCACTATCTAATGCCCGGTTGCACCATTGAGGTTCAGCAATGATCTAGGATTAAAAACCAGCTTGATCCTGGTTCAGCACATTTGGCTGTTACATCATTGTATTCGGCGCGCCAAACTAAGATCAATTTGAACCTCGCCTTGAACCGTGCATTTTGGCGGTTCAGGATGATGATCTCAGATCAAGTAAAGATAAGTACTTTATTTAAAAATGTCAAAGTTATATTGAAAAGCAAATTTGTTTTACAAATGGCATAGAAATATAAATATTCCATATTTAAGCTCTGTTTGGCACATAAAAATACATCTTAAGTGTTTATAAAGTGAATAGAGAAAAATAAAAGTCTGTGTTGAATATAGGTTATGTGAAGATAAAAGTACAGTTAAATATATTTATTTACTAGAAATAAAATTTGTAATATTTACACTGTTTAAAAATGGATTCGGTTGTTTTTTACTGTTGTAAAATTTAAACTGTGACCTTTTACAAATTCTTAAGAAACAATGCACTTATTTAATTAAAGTTGCTATTTGTGTTTTGTAAAGAGAGAATGAAATTCATGCTTATCCCTCCGAGAAAACAAAACGGAAAACTGGAAAAGCCGTTCAGAATATCAGAAACTGTCCTAATTTTCCACGCGAGCTAAATCTCACGTCAAATTTTTTGCTCACGATAGAGCATCCGTAGTCGACAAATGTACCTGCCGCTTCTAAATATTGGTTGAGGAAGTCAAAATAGGGAGAGGGGGTGATACTTCGAATCGAAGAGCTGCAGACGTGGTGACATTACTGCGTTGTTGAATGAGTGGCCATTACATTGTTACAAGTTTTGTGCGCCAGCCAGCTTTGGCTGCCGCTGCCATCTGTAGATATACACAGTGGTGTGGCAGCGCGCAAGCTGGGTTGGTCGTGGACAAGTTGTAACGACATTCTTAACATTTTTATATAATATTTTAAAATCAAACAAGTTAAAATCAAAAGAAACTACTATATAAACGAGTATGTTTACCTTTTATTTCACAGAAAAAAATAGAGTTGAAATGATTTTTTTTTTTTTTTTTTTTTTAAATAAAGTTTTCTATTATAGACTTGTTAGCATGAGCAACACAATTTTTTGTAGTCTTGCTGCCAAAAAGAACAAACTTAAGCAGCAGTTCCCCAACATATCCAAGTACAAGCAAATGCAACCAAAAAATTCACATTATGTTTTTCAAAATAATTATACAAAAAATTAATATGTTGAAATATAGCACAAAACATATCTTGGTACTGTTCAAAAGGCAATTTTTCATCATTTGATAAGAAGCATAGCTACTAATAAAGATCCAAGTTACCGTTATGAGGCCTGGCATGACGGACGCGACATGAGGTTCTATGACTTCTCTAGGGTGACTCTCTACCAGTTTGGTCATCATCTTGATGGCACCCTGGTTCACAGGATAGTCTCCCGTGGTAATAAGTGGGATGAGCACACGAATTACTACATCTGGTGGCAGTACTGTGCCCATGGTGGCAGCACAGCTCTCTGCAACCCTCAGAACCTGACCAAACAGAAACCATACAGTATTACATCACCATAACTGCAAGTACATTTGTACAAAAAAAGTTTTACTGTGCTGCAAGTAGCACAAAATTGCACTAAATGATGAATACATAACGGTGTGCAACAACAAAAATGCAACTTTTTCAAGAGCAACATAGTTTATACTATAATGAAAATTGACTAAGGGGTGGTTTTTTATGGCTGTATGTAGGTGTCTTCTGTTACCTTTCATGGTGAAAACTACTAAGCATCATCAGGAAACATGTAGTGTCAGTCATTTATTTAGGATGGTTTTGGGTTTGTTGGTAGAAGGTTTAGGGGCATGGCGTGGTCTCTGGAATCACAGGACCAATCCAAATGATGCACTTTCCAGGTACCTTACTTGGAGGTTTGAACTGGTTTTTGGCTGAATGCAGTGATTCAGCTATACTCTGTCTTTTAAGTTGGGCCCTACACTTCTACTAGCCAGGCCTATGTCTCATTGAGTCAGTTCTATCACTGTCCCTCCAGGGCCAATCCATGGGTTATGGTTCCTGGAAGTTTTGGTTGGCCGGGAGAACAATGCCTATGGGGACAGGAGTCTAAGCTACTAGCTTTTGGCATTTTTGTCATAACTTGACTCTCAGCTGGTTTTTTATGACTGGGGATATATGGATTTTCTCCTAATGCCCCAGGACGTGATTGGCTGCTCCAACTAGGTTCTTCTTTTCTCCCCTTCGTCAGGTGTAAGATATGAGGGGCAGGAGGAAGGAAGCAAATGGTTGAGGAGGTCCAGAGTGGATTGGGCAGTTCCTCCATCCTTTAATCCTGTCCCCAATGGTTAAAGCAGTAGAACAAACAGCAGTTGGTGAGTAGGGTGGTTGTCCTCCCTTGTTCAATCTATGCCAAGGGTTGCAGTTACACTGCTCCAATCGTTTATCCCCAGCAACTAGAACGTGGCGGAGCAAAGAGATTGGCGAGTAGGGTTTGTATAGCCAAGTTTCCCTGTGGTGTGACCTGTTGTAGGCTGGCACAAGTATTATGCTCAGCAGTACTGTCCAGGTGAGGGGGTCAAAGGGGGACAGTCAGCACAACCACCATACTAGGTACCAGATACGAACAGCGACTACACACCTCAGTGTGCAACCTCTGCTGTCTAGAGAGAATCCTTGGCACCCCTATCAGGTGCCCCCCGAGGTAGTGAACAAGCTGACAGTGTGGTAGGTCAAAAGAAAGAGGAAGGGGAGGGGGTGTAGTTAGCTGGCATGATGTACTTAAGCAGCTACTCCCATTTCACATTTCTACATGGTTTAATGTCCAGAAAATATACACACACATGCAGCTGTCTCCTGAGTGCTAATTGTGTACTAGATGCCCTAACTGATCATTCCCCCCATTTAGCAGGTTGCCAACTGGCCTTTGCACAGGCTCAGTGCGAGTGTGGGGATATTACAGTCGTCTAGGGTTTGTTTGGCATTGCTAGCAGGTCTCCTGTCTTCCTAAAAGGTCACTTCTGGAGAGGAGGTCAGCTGTGCTTGGAAGCTAGTGAATAACTGGTGTTTTGAGGGGTCAGCTCTCTGCTTCATATAACTGCGACAGCAGAGAGCTACGCTGGGGGACATGGGGGTTGAGAGGCATGGTCATTTATCTTACCTCTGCTGTGGCTGCACAAGAGGGTGGGCGGCAGCAGGTGGAAGTTTGGCTTGGCCCGCTTACAAAATCAGGCGAGTAGTGTTGGTATGGCCTATATATCAATCTGCACATCCTTCATCCTTATGTTTCCCTGATAGTGGAACTCAATGAGTATTCTGAGGGGATGTCAGTGACAACGGTAATGGCATATACATATGTCAACATAAAAGTTAGAAAGTTTTCAACCCAAAAGATACTGCTAATAAGTAAGTCATACAGTTCCAATAAAATAATTAATTTAAGAGGAGGGGGAGAGGGGAACTGGCACTAATAATTTCTTCTTTGCTGTTGATAGATAATATCCATTTCTTTTTGTTGGTTCCTCCATAATTTGTTAAAGGGTTGGTAGTTGTCAGTGTTATCTAGGGCTCTGTCAGCTCAGTTGCCTCCTCCTATATCAAAAAAGTGTTTTTGCCAGCTTGTGGCACTGTAGCCATGATGTTGGCTGTGTTGGAGTTCAGTGTTGATTGGGTTAACCAAGGTAACATCTCTAGGCCTAAAGGGCCACTCTGGTCACAGGTTACTTGAGTAGCATTTTTTCCTTTCAGTAATGAAATAAGTGGGTGCTGGTGATATGGACAAAGTCTGAGGAGCTGAGTTTGGAGGATTCTTATTAGTCTTTCTGTGGCCAGACACTACAGTCGTAAACTATGTGCTGAAAGAAATATGATAACACCGTTATTTCATGGTCCCACCACTATTTCTCCATTAGGCTTAATGTTTTATTCCCTGCATATAACAATATTCATTTTTTTTCATTTCCTGCTTATAACATCAGTGTTTGCTCAATTCCTTAGAGCATCTCAAATGCAATTTTTTTCTTAAGTAAAATTTCAGACATATTAACAATGCAGTAGCCTAGAAACAGAAAACAGTATATACTTGAAATATTAAGGATTTTCGAGGTGATGGTCCTGAAAATTACTAAGATAACCAAGAATAGATGAGCGAGTTATTACATCAGAATTTTGTTTCGCTTGATGTATTACTGTTTCTTGCTTATAACATTTTCCTGCATATAAAAATGTTATAACAGGGTTCCACTGTATATACGGTTTTTGAGATGTTATATTCTTTATTTTATTAATTTGAGGTGAAGGAAAAAAAATATTATATATATATATACATATGTATATGGGAAAAAATATATATACTGATAGGGAAAAAAAAAAAGATATACAGATTGTCCACATGAAACCTCCCTGATTTCAAAGTACAAAATATAAAAAAAATATATTAATCATAGAACCTTGCGGTTGGCCTATCCTGTGAAGCAACTCAAAGTTTTTTTTTTATTTAGTCTAAGTGAGTGCTGTTATTTTGTTTCAGGTGCGGAATAATTAACAAAAATAACTAAATCACAAGAGAGAGCCCAATGCGTGGTGTGGTATGCGGATAACATCATCACCAATTGCTGTCCAAAGAAATTTCCGATGTGTTTTGATAGGGTGCCACCAGACAAAGACAATCAAGGCTTAGTATGATAAGTTTCTAGCCACTGGGAGTGTAAACAGTCAATCAGGTTCTAGTAGGAAACGCACATCTGATGAAACGGCAGAGGATATCAGAGATGCCTTCCAGCGAAGCCCATCAAAGTCCGTTCGCCGATCATCACGAGAGCTGCACATACCACGCTCTACAGTTCACAAGGTGCTGCACAAACGACGTCGTTTGTATGCATGAAAATTCTAATTGTGCAAGCGCTGCAGTCAAACGACAGCCAACTACGCCAAAGGTTTGCTATTGAAATGCTGGACCGGATAGATCATCTCTTTTCTCTTCAGTGAAGAGAGGTATTAATAATACCTAAAAGAGAGAAGAAGAAAAGAAGAGAAGAGAGTTATTAACTTTCCATCGGAAGAGAGACTACGTGTGACTATTTCATGAAGAAAAAAAGAAGTTTAGATATTATCCGGAAGAAACAACATCTTCCGAAGTGAATATAGTTTATACAATCCAATCTTCTCTTCCGATGTCTAATTATCTTGTACAATCCAATCTTCTCTTCCGATGTTTAAATGGTAAATATCATCGGAAGTGGAAGCCTTCGTGAGAGTGATTCATCGGAAGTCCTTCGCGAAAGAGAAAGAAAGGAAGAAAAGATATATATATAAAAACTAAACCTACAAAACATCGGAAGAGAAGATTGGATTGTCAGAAATAATTGGACATCGGAAGAGCATTACATAACAGTTACGTAACGACTTCACGCGCACATAGCCCGGCGGGTTATTGTTATCGTGTGACCTCTGACATTGATAAACACTATATAACACATTACCATAGCCACAAATGGCCAGACATGTTCATCTACAGCTGCTGCGAACATCAACACTGCGAGCATCTAACACCACGCTGCGCCTGTGGAGTGTGTTGGACAGAAGGATCGCAGTGCAGACAACAACAAGAAGAATACTTAAGTGATTGCAGTGAAGGTGAGTGGAGCCCATCATGCATACAAGCTTTTACAACATTTGAGCCTAACTACCCTACACAACATCTACCTTGGGAGACAACTGATTCATACGGTAACAGACAATTAGACTTTCCAGATGGCGAACTTAACATGGATCGGTCAAGTCACAACGAAAGCGGAGTGTCCCACGAGAACGAACTCCAGGGGGGTATTGCATACACCTCCGCGCAGCCCAGCCAACAGTCTTAAACTGGAGGCAGATAGAGGATCAGGTGAAACGCAATCACCAACAAAACGAAAGCGATCCATTAAACGACCTACAAAGTCACATTCAAATAATAGGCAACAAAACGGACCTGTACGTACACATAACAAACGTGTCAAACAGGGCGGACAGAATGACGTTAGTGGTGAGCCTTCTGCCAGCGCTAGCGCCCTTCAGCCCCGCGAGCTTGCATATACAAATGATGAACGACTCGGCAATAACAATATCGATACAGAGCGCTCATCAGGTGGGGGAATTCATTCTACTACCACTAGAGAAATTGCCAAGACATCTAATAACACACCCGAAAGTATTACCTTGGACGATAAAATTACCATTGTTGGTACAGTCGATCCGTCCGAGGCATCTACATCCAAATATAAACCCCAAACGGAAGGAAGTCGCAATTCAGACTACACATGCGTCCTCAGATGTAGCGAATCAGACTTTGCAGGAATCAGAGCAAAGCATGCAACAGCAAAAAAAACGCCAGCGTTCGCAATCGCCTACCACTCGGACCACATCCATATCATCTTCGGATGCTACCCCACCAACATCACCCGCTCCCTCAAGAGAATCATTACTTACCTCTTTGGAAGCGACAACGTGAGAGTTACGGAGGCTAATTGTACTATACAGCTCATCCGAAACACCCAACGATTTATCGCATATCTCTTGCGTAAGGGTTGGGACAGACTCCTGCGTTTTGGAACACTCGCTCAACAACTGGAGCAATTCATAAACGCATGCACACTCCGTAACCAAGATGAAATCGACCACAGTTCATCTATATGCGAACCGTACGTGGAAGGTAGGAAAGATGAGGGTGAACCTAAAGCCAATGCATACGCTCAACAGCGTGCAAACATCGTCACGACAATAAGTGACCTAATCAAAGAGCACAAAGTAGCCACGTACGAACAATTCTTAAATGCTCTTTCGTTACAACAAAAAGAGGAACTCATAAGACTATGTGGCACATCATTTTCATCCTATGCGCGTCTATTGCTCAAAGTGCACAACGTTGCTAAACAACAGGCAATAAACAAAATGCATTTTTACGAACACATTGCAGAGACCTTCGACGACTCTACTATTTGCGTTGAAGATATTGAGTGGCTGGATCAATACTTTCAGCGCAATAAAATAAATCCTGTGGTATTCTACGCACGCTTCATACAGATCCAATCTCGTATGCTGAAAAAAATTAACGGGTTCGTCTTAGAAGGTTCCACAAACACTGGAAAGTCTATGTTAACGCGCCTATTGACAGAAAAACTAAAACCGACACTAATTTCGCGAGAGCGGGATAGAACTGGATTTCATTTTGATCAACTTCCAAGTGCTACATCAGTCTTATTTGAGGAACCTCTTATAGACAATTCCAATGTTGGCACCTGGAAGTTGATCCTAGAGGACACCCCGTTAACTACCGACATGAAACACACTGACAAAGAGATCATCAATCGCGTACCAGTGTTTCTGACAACTAATACGCCTCTACACAATTGGTGTGAGGCCGTAGAAAGAGAGCCGTTAGCCATGCGCGTATTCCAATTTCAGTTGTCGATCCAAATCAAACACCATGGCTTAGCACCAAAATGTAACGAGTTACAACAACCCCCAAACCAAATTACACTACAGACTTTACTAGGACACACGTGCTACCATGGGCTAGGCATAAACAATTACCTATCTGAAGTGCCTCACAATATTGTTTCTAACGAGTGGCTAAAACCAAAGCCAGAACACGTTTCTAAATTCCTCGAATATACACAAACAGTAACAACACTAATGAGCATACTACACAACAAGGACTTTGCTGACCTGTTACAGAATGCCTAGGCAAATCCACCAAAGAACACCAAAAACATCAGTGGACAAGCCAGCCGCTACTACATCATCTACATCAGAAGCCACTGGTACAACAGGAGGAGAGGGTATGGGTCAAGTGTACCAAGGATCACAGGACGGTTTCGGAACGAACATGTACCAAACCATACCAAGCAATTACTATCCAAAAACCCAGGCAACACTGCATGGGACATTTCCGCAGACATTCTGGTGGGACGCAGACTTCAGTTCTGACCAAAGACCTATACACATACCCTACTGGAACCTGGCCTTCTGGTTCGGAACAAAAAACAGTAAGTTCGCTAACACCTATGGACAACAAAAAAACTTCTTCGCATTCCTTAGTAGAGCAGTTGGTTTTAAACTGCGAGGTGCTAAACTGGTTATCACTAACCAAGCGACTTTGCGACAAGGTTTACTCACTCAGGGACAAACAAGCACAACAGCCTGGGACTTTGAGTCTTCTCAAAACCTTGTCATCTGTATTGGGGATAGACTTTTCAGAGAAGAAACTTACAATATCGACGGACTGTTACCACCATATAATAGATCCGGGATTACCGTTATGCCAGACTATGATGACCAAGACATGCTCACATACGAAGAACTCGCCGTCGGACACACGAAGCATTTTCACTTTGCAACGCCAGACCCATCACAAGGAGGATGGTGGGATAACGACTTCGGCGTCAAAACAGTCCACGAGCGATTGCTGCCAGGCAGAACAGGTACAAACGATGGAGAACTACATACATCAACAATGAACAACTACTATCCTACAACACTACTCAACAACCACGTCAACAGACCAGCCATCTACTTGGCGTGCCCAAAAATTCCTTCAGAATCAGGTAACATGAAATTCAAATACAGACTTAAAATTCAAATCTCCATCGATTATGAAATCACATGGGCTCCATTCACCGCGACTGATCAACCTACAGGCAGAGATACATTCAGATTACCTCAACCACAAGTCATGGACGCTGGTTCCTACAAAGACTGGTATCCTGGGTTCGACGTACGTTAAATGTACTTATCCTGTGGAACTAACTCCTCGCCACTGTCTATGGACAAAAAAGAGGGCACTGGCAGGGCCGACAAGCACTTATACATTTTTCGTATAAGGCTGGAGGGGAAGTTCCTCCCGGCGCTCAACAGTGACTTCCTATTCCTGAGTCCACTTCCGATCCCCAATTATTTCCTACAATCCTTTCTTCTCTTCCAATCTTTTGTTTGCAGATGTCCTTTCTTCATCAAAACAGGTCACACGTAGTCTATCTTCCAATAACTCCCTGATGAACCTCTCAGGTTTCCGATACACGAGGCGTAAGCCTCGTGTACCGGAAATCACACACGGCCTGGGAATTAATAATTCCCCTCTTCATTGATATATATAGATATATGTTAATTATTTTTTTTCCAATTCAATATATTTCAATATGGTAAAAAATTTCCCAATTAGATATGTTAAAATATTTTTCCAAACCGATATATATATATA
>NQII01001456.1:304023-350349 GCA_002778355.1 Clitarchus hookeri
ATAGATACATTAAAATCTTTTCCAAAATCAATATATATCGATACGTTAAAATTTTGTCTTAAAATCGATATACATATATCGAAACGTTAAATTTTCCCCCAAAATTCGATATATATCGATACATCAAATTTTTTCTTCCAAAAATCGATATATATCGATACGTCAAATTTTTTACAAAACTATTTCTAAAATAGATATATTAAAAAATGTCATAATCTATATATAAAAAAATTTCAAAATCGATATATATCGAAATTTTAAAGTTTTTTCTTTTAATTCCTTTATGGTTAAAAAAACTGATGAATGTGATATTCGGCAACATGACAATTTATACAATTGGCACAGTATGTATTTTGCCAGAAACATCAGTCAATATACAAAAATTACTGTAAATCAGTCTGATAGAAAATTCATTGTAATATATTTTAATGAGTAATAAAGGAAATAAAGAGACAATCATGTACATTTATCAATTAATCAGAAAATAAACCAAACCTTACCTCTTTACTAGCATCCTTGTGGGCCTCAAATACTTTAAGAACAAGCAGTTCAACATAGTTTTGAAAGCAGTTGGCCATGCTACGCTTTTTCAACATTTCTGTAAGAATGTTGAACACAAGTACTCTAATAGATGACTCTGGTTTCGCCAGCTGGTCAAGGAGTACACGAAGAAGTGTCCTGGAAACAAACGAGTACACTCAAATTATACATTTTTTTACAGACATAACAAAACAACATATTAACTATTCAAAATGTCTTTACATTATGTCATTATTAACTGTCAAATAAGAAGGTACACAATAAGATCAACCCTTTATACAAAATGAACATCTTGCTTCCAGATTTCCCACCTCCCCTCCACCCTCTTCCCTATAGTTTCCCCCTTTCCAACAAAAAGTAATCTTCCTCCCTATTACTTTTGTCCGCTTAATTTATCTCCCTACTCTTGTGTGTGTGTCTATATATACATATATGTGTGTACACACACACATTTATTTTTCATATCACGTAGCACTCACTTGAACTGCTCGATGATTGTGACTGTGCTGCCCTCTCTTATCAGCTTCAGCAGTTGTGTAAGGGCAGCCTTGCGCTCTACCTCTGTACATTCCGCAGGACTGTCTGGTGCCCCATGGTGCGTCAATGTATCCACTACTTTGCGTACAGCCTCCATGTCTTCATGTTCGTGGCTCTCTGCAACATGAAGCCAATGTAATGTCACTGCACTTTTTTACAAAACAGAAGCAAAAAGAACATGGCAGAGCTGAATTGATTTGATATGAATATTAATGCTGTATTAATTTACTTCTACATCTTTGCAATAAAAAAAACCTGTTTCGGTTTATTGAAGATCATTTTAACAACTTAAAGCCTATGTTATGTGCTATTCCTCGACGTAGTTAAATTATTAATCATAAATATGATAATTAATAATAATAAATTTGTAGTTAAAATATGCAAGATAAAACTAAGATATGGTTCCCTCTATACAAAAAACTGAATTTGCATCTTGCAACATTTATGACTTTCTTCATTCCTTTGCATACTTTCTTGTTTGGAATAAACTGCAAAATAGAGCAACAGAAGTGTTATATAAATAAAGAACTAACCATTTGGTATGAGCCCATTGGTGGCATCCTTGTCCTTGTTGATGGCATTGAGACGGTGGGTGGGCGAGCCATTGCTGTTGTTCCAGCCGTTGCTGTTGAGACTCATTGCTTCCAGCTGCTCCTCCAAGCCAGTGCCCATCGACATCTGGCTGATGCCAGAGTCCTGGCTGGTCGTGTCGCGGTCTCGCTCCAACAACTTGCCCGAACCCAGCCCTGACTCAAAACTGTAGTTCTGGATCTCAGCCGTTGTGCGGCGCAGTGACCTGCAAAAGAGACCATTGTGTTCATTGATTCATAACTAGAAATTTATAGCACGGTATGTGATTTTTGGAATATTGGGAAAATGCATTCCCCAAGTATATTTACTCAATATTAGCAGAACACAAATAATTCTATACATTATGCATTCTAAAAAAATTAAAAGTGTCTAAATTTGATGCATATTTAACAGCTAAAATAAAGATTTTGTAAATGATTCTTATATCCTGAAATTAAATTTCTGGGGAATCAAAAATCTACTTCTTCTTATCCTTAGGTATGTGTGCCCAACTACATCATGTCACAAGTTTACATTGCACCTTTAAAAAAAACCATTAAAATGTCACACTAATTTTCCATTTTCTGCAACTTTATGGATAGCAACAGTGACAGAGCATATTCATTACAACTTCAAGTTAAAAAAAGCCTATGCAAAAAAAAAACCTGCACACAAAATTAATAGTAAACATTAAGGCTCTTGTCTACCAAATGCTAATTTTTATGTATGAGGCACAAAATCAAAGAGTGCTATTGTATAAGGAAGACAGTGGTGTATACACAAAGTGCTTCACTGCAGTGCTCAGCCAGTTCTGGTATTTGTTGGCACCTCTGTTTCTTGTTTCTCATCTTTTGCTTCTCCTTGGTGCACCTGTGTCATCTGCCAGCGTTGTGTTTCGGCTGGGCCTAAGGCTGCTACACGGTGTGACATTTGTCACTTTTCTTCGAGACTGTTGGCCGATTCTTGTTCAGGTGGTGTGAACAAGTTGTCTGGGGTAGCTTCTATTAAGGATGGCTTTGATTTTTAGATCGCACTGCTGAAGTTCACCTGAACCTACTCTAAATCACATGCCATATTTTTGGATTTGGAACTAACTCTTCACAATGGCAAAATTGAAACAGCTGTTCACATCAAACTCATCAACATCCCACAATAAATTAATTTAAACAGCTAACATCCATTCAATATTAAGAAATCTGTGCCATATGGTCTTGCCAGTAGAGTTATATGCATTTTCCACTCCTTAACTGACTTGGGATCTAATAACCAAAGCCTTTCTTGATAGAGGCTACCCAGACCACTTGTTCACGAACAGATTTAGCATGCTACTTCAAACACAAAAACCCAAACAAAGCTCAGCACTCCAATATTCCACTGGTTGTCCATATGAACCAACTGTGGACACAAAATTCTGACATCACTCATTTGAAACTTGTTCTCCAAACCACCCAGGTCTTCAACCTCCGAAACAAACTGGCATGCCCCAAGATTGCCACCCTAATACCACAGTAAGTAATATCACCCACCACCTTGAGGGGTCTAAAGGCCCTTGCACACTGGACACGTCTCGGATCAGATCAGCAACGGCAGGGAAAGCCAGCGGCGTTCCGAGAGCCTCTCCGCGCACTACATTGGAACAGTCCGCATGGCCGGCCCCCACCACAAGTTATGAATTAAAAAATGTGACAATACAAATTGGAAGATTATGCTTGATATTACTCTACTATCTTTTCAATGCTGTCGGCGGCTGCCGTGCCATTGCGGTTCTGATCTGATCCCCAAGTGTGTTCAGTGCGCGAGAACCCTAACCTTTGCAACAGCCCACATTGCAGCTCTTGTACTAGACACCAACCATCCACCTCCTCCAACAGCTGGCTCACTGACCAAACTTATCTCATCCAAGTAACTAGAAATGTGTGACAAAAACTTTTATCTACCTGCTACAATGCATTCACTACAATGCAAAGTACATCAGCCTTACCACAAACACTCCTAGACAGAGAATGAATTGCCATAAAGCAGACACCAAACAAGCCACAGCTGGGGTACATGTGAATTTACAGGATAAGGCAGTTGTAGCATATGCAGCATCTCACAAATATAACTTTTGGCCACCTCTCGGGGATCTCCCGTTTCTCCCTGCCCCTTCATACTCACCTCACTTCACCCTCATTGGCTCTCCAAGACCTCAATGTTAAGAGCCCCCAAAACTCTTCACTCACTCACTCACTCTAACTTAGTGCTAAAATTCCAAGTCATTACATGGGTCCTGACCGAGGACTGAGGACTGGTTTAGCCTCTTCTCCACAGGACACCAACTGACTTTTGCTGTAGTAAAACAATTACCTGTATACTTCCTCAGGGTTGAGAGTGTCGTCCAGGTCAATGGCAGGAGTGCGTGGGGTGCGTGGTTGCTGTGGGGTACCGGGGGACTGCAGGCCTGGTGACAGCGATGGGGGAGATGTGGTACTGCTGCGACGCAGGTGGTTCTGGACTAAAGATGCTGCTGCTTCCTGCCGACAAAACAGACAGTAAACCATTACTAAACATCCAACCACAACCAAAATAATTAAATATCAAGACATTAGTGTCATACAACAAAATATTCCCATACATTTTTCAATCATTATTTTTTTTAACTAATAACTACATCTGAATAACATTTTGGTATAATTTTCCTTCATATTTTAATTTTCAATATACTGCAAATACCAAAGTGTATATTTGAAGTTCCTGATTTTCTAGTGATTAATCCAAAATATATCAATTCAAATTATGGCAAGAACTGTAGAAACTAGGGGTGACCCAAAATAATTTTTCTGTTGATACTGGTATTGCTATCTATTTAAATATTTCTTATTGATATTCCAATACCATTAGAGAGAAAAAAAAGAGGAAGAAACGCATGCACTCAGTCGAGGTACAGCACCACACAAACCACCACAAGTATTCATCAGTACAGTACTATCCACGTTAAAGTTGACAAAATTGCCTATTAATGAACATTCAGTGATTCAATATGACCACAGGACTGCACAATGTGAAATTGGAAAGTGATTAGCCATTTTAATAGCAACATGCTAGGTCCCATGGAAAAGAATTGAAATGGAAACTCTGTACCAATAAAACGCGAGGGCAGGGGAAAAGCAGTCTCAATGGCAAGTAATTACTGCCCGATACTTTGAAAAATACTTAAATTGGTAAGCTGTTCTTATCTATCTGAAGAGAGTTACTCCGAGCGTTGAAAATGGAAATTTCCACATTTCCTCCAACGGTTCATAGTACGGATGGGTCAGTTCCAAAACTTCTAGTTCTCAGTATAACTCTTGTGCTCAAAAATAAATTCCCAATCTTCAATTATTATTTATAGAGACTGAGTAAATATGGAACCCTGCCAAAAATGTATACTTCTTTAACTACCAAACACAATAAAAATTAATTAAGATCACGTTAAAGCAACAATAGTGCTAAAACACTGATAACTAATGAATCAAATATCTTTCTAAACTAAAACAATAACTTACATTTAATGGATCTGGGAGACAGATATGGCATAGCATTGTCACATTTTCAAGCCACTGCACAAGTTTATCCGAATAACTAAAATAATGCAAGCTCAGGACATCAAACACTGCATTTATTATTGCAAAAATAAAATTTGGAATTAAGTGATGAGACAGTTAAACTATTGATTATTAGATTTATCAGATTTAGGCTACAATTGACTAATTTAAATCTTTTAATTATTTACCTCCCAAAGTTAGATTCAATTCTTGAGATTATTTGTATTGTTCTGGAAAAAAATACTTTTTTTTACATGTGTATAAATAAAACTATAGTATGTTCCTAATTTATAACAAAAAATTTATATGTGATTTTTCCTTTGTAGTTTTTATTGTGAATTGTGTAAATAGTTAGTTGTAAATTTCCCGTTCAAGATGTTTATAAAATGGCAAAATTCTGGCAACAGCAGACATTTTGTCTGCAGACGTTGGTTAATGAAACTATGTTTTTAGTCATAGCGGAAATGCATTTTGTTTTTGAGGTTAACAACATCCATGTAAATTGACATAATGCCTACAAAGCTAAAATGCTGCTGTGTGTGAGACCATTTTTACTGTGCCAGAGTACGCAGTGTGTAATTTTTGCAGCATGAAAATTTCAAGAGGCAGATAAAGTATCAGATTACTATTTATGACAAAGCACCTGGCATGTCTGCATAGAGTTAAAGCACAAAAAGAAAGGTTTTGTAATATATTAAGCTATACAAAATCTGAAAAATGGGTACAATGTATTTAGTTTATAAAAAATTTGTCGCACAATATCATCTTCCTCAAACGTGTATTATTTACAACATAACTTTTCATGCATATTTAAAATCTCTCTCTAATACATTAATAACTCTTGTTATTAAATAATGAGAGTCATTATTATGTATTGGTAAAAATATGGAACTATCCCACTGTCAATCAAAACTCCAAAGTCATGTTTACAACTTACTGTATTTGTTTCGAGTCTTAACATCAAAGCTAGAATGTTTGTACTATACTCTCAGTCTAATGTTTTCTTTTCAATTTAATATGATACCTGCAATTTGCCGTTAATGGCTGTAAATTACCCATAATTTGTTGTTTCACATTAAAAATAATGATCAGTAGAATTTTGTTACAGAGACTGATGTGCATGGGATATTTATTACGATATTTTACTATTTCAGTCTTGGTAGAACACAGAATATATATATATGACCCCAGTTCTCAGCAGTTATAGTTATGCTGATTAAGAATCAGTGGTACCAAACAATGACGATGGAAACTTACCCATCACTAGTTCAAAAAAAGGAAATAATGTGAGATTGAAACAGTCAAGAAAATTGATGCAGAATTGCACACATACCTGGTACTCTGATGGAAGACTAGACAGTATCATGGTGACTTGGGGTGTGTCAACATTGAAGAGGGCTATTAATGCCATCTGAGAAGCCCGTCTGATTTCTGCAGACTTGGCATCACTCATCCAAGTGATGATCCTTGCCAGAGCTGCTGGGGCATTGCTGTGCGACCCAAGCGAAGAGGGAGAATCCATGCAGATACTGACCAGTTGAGTCAAGAAGGTCAACATTGCAACCTTCACTTTGGTGTTTGGTGTTTGTGTCTGATCGACAATAAACCTACAACACATTAAACATGAACATGGTCAACAAATTATTTCATCAAAGGCAAATACAAATATATTCTTACAAATTTGTATATGATTAGGCATTTGTGCAATTTCATGAAAAGTAAACCAGATTTTAAAATGAAAACAATTTGTGAGCATTTACCAATACATTTTTACAGATTCTGTAAAATCAGCTAAATTAAGTTTGCCGGGTAACCGACGATGTCATCACGGTCGGGCAAGGTTTTGTGTGTCGGTCAGAGACACGGGCGATACGACTGGGCTGACTATTGGATGCTTGCCGGACTCCGGCCGGTATATAAGCTAGGGTACATGGCTTGGCGGAACAGCACAAAGTCTGCTGTGGGCTTAACTGTCCTTCATATTACGGGTTTGCACACAGTCACTGGTTTACCTGTATTGGGCATGGCCCGGGGTAGCTGCTGGAGCCGGCTGGAACTTGTGCACATGCCTTGGGCGGAGGCAGTGCTGATGAGAGCCAGCGGAGGGTTGCTGGTCCTGCGGTGCTGGAACCACGGGTTCGCTATACCCAGTGGAACGTCAAGCCCCTGATGGAAGTCAATGACGACTTGGTGCGGCTCGCCGGCGATCTTGTAGGGTGGCTGAAATAGGGAGTGCGGGGATACTGGGAGGTGAGGCCTCGCCAGTTGTCGGGTGGCTTGAGCTCGTTCCCGGGGGGTTATGCTGCAGAGGGCAGTTGGGGCTGGGTTATAGCTCATGTTGGATTGGAGGCAGTAGCTGCCTTTCTAGTGGTTTGGGTTCTATCGTACTGTACACTAGGTGCACAGTATGGGTGGCCGTCTAATGGGTGTGTTCGCGACGTACGTGCGCCCAGTTAAGGGAACCTGCAGTCCTACTCTATGTTCGGCAATTGGGTTGTAATGACGGGGTCTACTGCTTTTCCCTGGTGGGTGGACGTCTAAAGGGGATACAAGTCACAGTCGCCCTAGAATCAGTACTTGGAAGTTTTATAAAAAACGTGAGGAAATTGACATGGTGGCTCGTACTCTCTCTTAACTAACAAGGACTGTAACGGAAGTAAACAACAATAAACCAGGTAAGGGGCCTGGGTCTAAACTAGACAACAGCAGATGCAGCTAGGTAGCTATGATACTAACTCACCCTAACTAACTCGATTTTGTTGCCCAGAAGGGACTCAGGTGGCACTACCAGAAGTGTAGTGGTTTGTGTGCAAGAGGTGAAGGCTTCTTCAGGGGTTGCTGGTGAATGTCTTTAAGATGTCTGGTAGGTAACGGTGGTCCTACTGGAGGACGTTGATGTCTACAGAGAGCTCCCTCCAGCACACGAGGTGTGGAGCGAGTTGCAGAGAATGAACTGCCATTTTGCGGCTGTGCACGGACATACATTCCACCTGCCCGCAGACTCTCTGTGGTGCGGGGGTGAACTCTCCTCCACCCATGGACGAAGCTGCACTCTCTGGTGCCATCTCTCAGTTTGTGGCGAAAGCAGGCGAGACGCCTGCTTTCGCCTGCATGCCGTTGATGCAACCCCGTCATGCGGGGTTGCATCGACGGCATGAGCTTAGGTGCTTAACTGGGCCGCTTGGCCATCTTATATCACACGTGGGGGGTTGACGTGATGTCTGACAAAGGCGAAACTAACTTGGCTGACTTGTCCGTGGGTGCTCCAGCATCTTGGGACATGCTGGTAGGCTCTGGTAGCAAGTCGTTCAGGGTTCGAACCCCGCCTGGGGTGACGTGATGAGGCGAAGTCGTGTTTAAATAAATGTCAGTACGCGTATCGCGTCAAGTTATTACACTTAAAATCAATCAGCTGTGCAAGTTCTGTAAAGATTATTCATACTTGTAGAATAATTTTCAAACGTTAAATAATTTTTTTCAAATCCATTTTAAGTTGTGACCTTTGATCCGATGATCACACTAGATTCAAGTACATTAATACAGTAAACTCTTGATTCTAAGACCTTTCATGGTTCCCAGGAAGAGAGTTGGTATTTAAAATGGGGTTTTTATTGGAAAAACCTTTTCAATTAAATTTGTTTCATGGTTCCTTAAAAAGCGGTCTTTATTTTGAGAGGACTATTTCAAGGGTCTTAGAAAGAAGAAATGACTGTAAAGAACAGCAGTTTCACCACTTTTACCACTTCAGACGTGTACATACCATCAAGAAAAAAAATGGCATTCAGCTGAAGACTAACCTGAGAATGCAACCAAGGAGAAGCTCATGCGGAAACGACTCTCGCACAACAGCAAGAGAGCGATGTATTTTGTTCTGAATGGACCCCAGCAGATCTCCCCCAAGCTTGTTAAGCAGACGCGTCAGCAAGCAGTAGAGCCAGTCATTCAGGTCTGCCTTATGAGTTAGTATCAACTCGTTCAGCGTGTCCAGAAACAAGCTGAAAACCTGCAACACAAATGAAAACGCTCTTTCTTATATTCTACATTTATTTACGAAAACTTCAGTTAAAATCAGCAAATAATAAATAAAATGTTCAAAAAATTTAGAAAGTTACATTAATAAATAAAGTATGATTAAATGTCAAAACATATTTACCTTTGTATGAGAGTCATTGAACATTTTAGTGAAGATCTCAGTGACCCTTTTCAGCTCTGTTCCAGTCAGCATGTTTCCATTTTGAAAGTAGCTTTGCAGACCCACCAACCCTTCTTTACGGTCAGACCAGTGAGTGCTGGCACAATTGGCTATTATATCAGAGATGTCCTGTAATTTAACCAACACGCATGTTAAACACAGAAGTTTAAACTAAACTAAACAAAAGTGTTATTACTTTACAGATTTTAAATCACTTATAATCTTCAGCAAACGTAACAAATTACTGTTCGCTACAACATTTAATAACTTCAAATTCTATACATGGGAACTCAAACATCAAAGCAAATTACACAAGCTGAAATTATTTAATCATTGTAACAATAATAAGAATATAAAAACACTTATTTCAATTTTCTCATGTTTTTTTTTCCTCGCGAAACGTATGCATGAAAAAGTTTTTTTTTTTTGCCAAGTGAAAACACCTGTATATAATCAAAGCTAATGTATTTTGTACACATGTGCGCATGCCCATGTGTGTGTGTAGCAGAATAAAATTGGGACCCGTGTATAGAAAAATATCTACCAACCTCTCTAATCATATGCATGTTTGAGGGCAAAAGATCAATAAGGCTACTCATCCAAAACTTGTAAGGTATTTTTTCACCCAACAATATATGGTAAGTAATGGTTTTTTTGGTTTTCTGTTTGAACTAGAGCTGAACTAACAGACAACAAAATATAGCAATAAATACTTTACTGATGTATGTCGCAACATCAGAGTTGGACTAGGCTTCAACCCTTCCCCATCCCATATCATGTCATGTCCCATCAGACAAAATACAAGGTAATGAAGCCTGCTGAACATCACCGTATGGAGCACCAGTAACTGTGAGAAAACACATACTTAACACCTCTAGTAAGCCTGTGTTACTTGCTGCAGCATTATCACCATACTTTGCTAACTTAATGTTTTTCTTGTTGCACTGCGAATATGTTTACTGAAGCTACTACTCTCCAAAAGCTGCTGAGTGGGTTTGCCAGCTACTTTGGGGGAAGCTCTCATCTGATCACCATCTCAACATACAAAATTTAAACTCCCCAGTCTCCTCCTCACCCAACATCTAAAATGCAGACAATGTCAACTTCTTTCTGCCAACATAACTCTAGCAGCGAATGTTAATCTGCATTGAAACCACCTGTTATCACTGCTACCATCTAACCACAGTCCATCTGCTGCACGACTAGTATCAAGCATCAAATGTGCCACACCACTGCGCCAGCTGTAGCTGTCTATACCATACACTGCGCAAACACAACCTTTAATGTAGGCATAATAAGTAAAGGCACTTGCACCGAGAGCCAAATGACAGGTCAGCAGTCTTGCCATATACAGCCAATCAACAATTTATTAATGGACCCAACAAGGAGCCATTAGGACACTGGGCACTATTCATGAGCAAGTTAGATGCCACAGCCAAATCCAGCTTGCTGATTTCCTAGAGTCAAATAGCGCTACAACTTTGATCTAGACAACAAAGGCCAACCAACAGATGCCAGAAGCATATGCAACCATCATCTGCCGTAAGGTCAACAATCTCCATACTTAATGTACCTTCAATAAGCAATCCTTCCACAGCTGCCATCTGAGGTTGTAAGAGGAACACAACATGAAGAGCCTAGAATACTTTTAGTATGTATGGAAACCTCACAACAGATTGCACATACCTGGTTGCCATCAGATGCGAGGAGAGCTACCACTTATTTCATGTCTACAATGAGTGGATAACAATCCGTGAAATACAGCATATATAGAACAAATATTTAAATGTTTTGTAGTATAATTTTTTTCAGGTGCCAATACAGATACGCCGATAGCAACCAAAATGAGCTATTAGTTTTCTGCTGAACAACTTTCCTGTACCAAAGTTTAGCCATCAATGGGTTTAAAAATGTTTGTGGTGGTGCAAGTGAGAGACAGCAAGTGTGGATAATGCTCCGAGTACCAACAAGGGTTAATTCCATACAACAAAGGTAGGGGAAAAAAAAAAAAAAANCACACACACACACACGTGTCCACAAATGCTTAATCTAACTACACAAAACTTTTTTTTGGGAAAATAAGCATTTCTCAAGGACAATGGAGAAAATTTCTTGAAATACTTACACAGCATTAAACTTCTTATAGACATAAGTCTATGGGCTTTCTTTTGTATGTTGGGCCGTACTTCAACACTTTACCTCTTGTGCCTTAAATTTTTAGTGCATATAGGTCAAATGACAAAGTGATTCCAAAAAAATTTAAAATCCATATGAATATGGTTACTAAAGAAATATATTAAAATCCTGCATTAGAACATTTTCTGTGCCTGGGAAAATGCTGCAAAAAGACACTGGTGATATTCTGCTTCAGTGTTAGTTTCATGTAGTAATAATCTTTGCAGCAAATAAAATGGCAAATTTTGAGGATTGCAACAGCATTTAATTCCTATAAAATAGTATTTTATTCCTGACTTCCAACAAGAATGAATCTGAAAAGTGGATCTGCCGATTATCAAGATGCTAGATCTACAGTGGCAGACTGCTATCAATTCATTTTCACAAACTTTTCAAACGCTATCTTAAGAAGTCCTGTTGGACTTGGCCAGAACAGTCAACATTTATTTAATTCACTGTCTTCCACTCTACTGCTTGCCAAATCTATCATTTAGAATTTGTGGTCCACAAAGAAGACTAAAATGAGATACTTCATCCTAAACATCATTAGTCCCTGGGTACAGTTTCAGGTTGAACTTCCATCAGCAGCTAAAACATTGTGCCTGGAAGTTTAAAAGTGAACGATTTCATGTGTTTAATAAACTGAACAAAGTGAAAATACTGTGATGTAAATAATTACTATGTTTAGAGTAAAACTTTGGACTGGACTGGACTGGACTGGACTGAACTCTGACTGGAGTCAAAATGTAGCGAACATGGACCAAAAGTCGCATCTGAGGTAAAGTTTTCAATTTGGATTGACAAGTAAACAAGAGCAAAGATGAAGAGAACAAGGACTGAAAGCTGTGTAGTGACATCTTTCAGCAATTGCATGAAATAGAGAACAAACTATACTCGAAAAATATATGTTTATTTTTGTTTAGTTCATTTCAAGGCAACATTTTCTTTTCTACTCTTATCTAATCAAATATCTGTTCCCTTATATTTTTCACCATAATATAATTTTTATATTTGTTTCCCCAGCATGACATTTAACATTATTACTATATCAGAAGTGTTTTTATTTTATTTATACTAAAATATTACTTGTATTTTGTAGTTACGTTGTGGATTTGTGTTGCAGAGTACAGGCAGTCCTCTACTTTCGCGCATTCGACTTTCGTACATTGGTTTCTTACACCATAAATTCGACTTTCGCGTGTTTGCTTCGTTCTTTCGTACATAACCAAAAAAAAATATCGCGCGTATGCCTCCACGAGAAACGTAAACATCATAGATATATGGATTGTTTATATTCTGTAGGTTTNTATGCCTCCACGAGAAACGTAAACATCATAGATATATGGATTGTTTATATTCTGTAGGTTTGGTCTTCGCAAATAATATTGCAGCAAAGTTGACTTATACTACGTAGAGACCTCTGGTGTGAATATACAGAACTATGTTTCCGATATAACTGAACAAATATGCAGTTGTATGTCTGATGTGTTACTACGCTATGGCGATACTACATATGAATGCCGTTTCTGTTTAAAAACAATAATAAAAACGGAAGTTCTAGTTTCCTTTGAGGTTAATTTTGTATCCATTGTTTTTTTTTGTTAATCTATTGGCGCACGTACATAATTATTACACTGCGCAATGAATAACAAACGTAAAAACGAAAGTAATGAAGACTCAGTGTGTAAGAAACAAAGAAAACATGTTGTAAATAGTGTACAAACGAAATTAGACATTATCGCGCAATCGGAAAGTGGCAAATCACTTGCAGCTATAGGACGGTCTTTCAACCTGAGCCGATCCACTGTGCGTTCTATCGTAAAAAGTAAAGGAAATATAAGGGACTATGTTATAAATTCGGGAAATCTTTCTTCTAAAATAATTTCAAAACGGCGGGGTGCAGCGATGGAAGAGATGGAACGGTCTTTAAAAGTGTGGTTAGACGATCAACACCAGAAAAATATCCCTATCAGCCTTGCCATAATTCAATGCAAAGCTCTCAGTTTGTTTGAAGATTGGAAAAAACAGCTTGGTGAGTCAGCTGCTAATGCTCCAGAGTTTAAAGCGAGCAAAGGCTGGTTCGACAAGTTTAAGTCAAGGGCAGGACTGCACAACATAACATTTACAGGGGAATCTGCCAGTGCAGATACTGAAGCTGCCGAAAAATTTATAAAAACTTTTGAGAACATTGTTGACGAGGGAAATTACTCATCTCACCAAATTTTTAATGTTGATGAGACGGGCTTATTCTGGAAAAAAATGCCTTCAAGAACTTACCTGGCAAAAGAAGAGGCTGTTGCACCTGGACACAAGGCATCTAAAGACAGACTGACACTTCTAATTGGTGGTAATGCTGCAGGAGACTGTAAACTAAAACCTCTGTTAGTGTACCACTGTGAGAATCCCAGGGCTTTGAAAGGAAACCCCAAAGAAACACTGCCAGTCATATGGAAATGGAACTCAAAAGCTTGGGTTACTTCAGCATTATTTAAGGACTGGTATGTAAATAATTTTGTCCCTGAAGTGAAAAATTATTGTAAGCAAAAGAATTTGGCATTCAAGGCATTGTTATTGTTGGATAATGCACCCGGACATCCACAAGCATTGAGAGATTTATGTCCAGAGGTAAAGGTCATATTCTTGCCTCCAAACACCACAAGTTTAATCCAGCCAATGGATCAGACTGTTATTTCAACTTTCAAAAGATATTACATGAGGAGAATAATCGACAAAGCTGTCAAGGCAACAGATGGTGATGGAAGACCCACTCTAAAAGAATTCTGGAAAAACTACAATGTCCTTAATGCTGTCACCAATATTTCTCTCTCTTGGAAAGAAATAAAGTCATCTACAATGAGTGGTTGCTGGAATAAATTGTGTCCTTACCTGGTGCCAAATTTCAGAGGTTTTGAGGAGACCCCAGAAAGTGCAACAGAACAAATTGTTAAAGTTATGCATCAGCTGGATCTCGAGGTTACTTCTGAAGATGTTGATGATCTGATGGCCTCACATTCAGAGCCATTGACAAATGAAGATCTACTTGCTCTTCAAGAGACAAATTCATCAGCATCCACAGCTGCTCAAAATAATGGCTGTCCAGGACAACCAACAAAAACCCTTACAGGGAAAAAAATCAACGATGCTTTAAAAAACCTTGAACATTTTTTAAACATCATTGAAGAAAATGATCCAGATGAAGAGAGAAGTTCTCGAGTTCGTCAAGTTGTTGAAGCAGCTACAATGTGCTACAGACAATTGTATGAAAAGAAGAAGGGTGGCGTTCAACTGTCGCTAAATAACTTTTTCTGCAAAGCTGATAAGTTATCTACACCAGGTCCCAGTGATTGTTAAACCGGCTATGTACAATTCCAAAGAGAGCTGAATCTGTATGTATGTATGTACCCACTGCAATTAGTCAAATGTTTGTGTGTGTAAAATGTGTCTTTTCGATTGTTTGAACTATTAGCTATATATTTAAACACTTTTAAATAACTTTGATGCATGATCTTGTTTCTTTGGGTGTAAATATATTGTTTTGAATATTTTTTTTTGTTTAGTTACGTTTTTTTTCCCATTTAGGAACGGAACTTCATTTATCACATTAAAATAAGGGTTCTACTTTCATACACAAATTTAGGAACACATTGTGTATGAAAGTAGAGGACTGCCTGTAATACTGAACAGTGACCAGACATTTTGCCAGCATTTGCTGTTATTTAAATTTTATTTCAGTTTTATTATTTTTATTTTCTATATTTATTAATAAACACATGCTACTATGCTTTATAGGCGGAGGGCAACTACCTTGTGCAAAAACACTAGGGAGTCAAGTACTCAAAATACACTAAGTGTACAAAGAAATATACTGTCAAAGGCTGCTGATGTGGCAATTATGTGGGATGTAACAACTGATTAAAAGGGACAGTGTGTTTTAGTGTTCTTGTTAAGATATTCTTATATTTTATCTAATTTAGGAAATCTCAAAACACTAGTTAGTTAGTGTTCTTCGCCAGTGTGCATGTTAAAAATTTCTCAATATTTACACTTTATGAACTGATTAAAATTAATGAGTAACAAATTCCTTTTAGTTTGATTGAAATTGTTACAAAACCAACAGATTCATTTCATAATAACGCATGCATTTTTTGCTATAAAATTTATTTCACAAAATGCAAATATTTTTTTAATGAAACTGTAAAATTGTAATAAAAAATCAGCTCAGTTTATTTATTGTAAATGTAGTGCCCTACTTATTGGTGAAGATTCCTCTGAAAAAAATCACACCACTTACCCTCAACAAATAAAATTGAAAAAAAATTTATTGAGAAGTCATTTTTCATTGGAAATAAATAAATATTTCAGTAACAACCCTCTTTATTTTTCAGCAAGAAGCACTTGAAAATGGACATCACACACAGTAAAATGTACTGCTCATAGTTAATAAACATTTTTGGCAACAAGGAGGGATAAATTAGTTTACACTTCCGGGACATAATTTTATTCATAAGATGTCTGCCTATTGATTCAAATAAACGTTTCATACAAAAAGTTTGACATGCAATTTTGAGATTTTTAAGGGGTTAAATTGGCAAGTTTCAATTCTTATGAGGGTAGTGATTTTGCAAAGTCATTCTTGTAAGGGGGTTTACTATATTATGCAATGGGGTAAAAAAACACGTATATCCATATATACGTGTTTGTATATATATTTGTATAACACATTCACGTTTTTATGTATGTAAGAATTCAAGATGGTGATGCATATCTACACTGTAGGTCTACACACATGGATAGATGGAATTGCAAGTAAAGAAAAATCAATTTTTTGCAGTGTATACGTCAATATACTGAACAAGAGTGCAACTGACATGTTTTTTTTTGTGTTATATTTGATCAAGAAAACCAAAATCAGGTTAGAAATGGTTAAAAAAAATCAATACCTTTATGTGAAGCCCACGTATAGAAATTTAATTAATCCCATTTTGGAAGATATGAGATAAAATAATCTTCCTTGTACTGAAAGTTACTATAAAATTTGTAGGCCAAAGCAAAAAATTTGCAAATAATTTTTCATGGGGTATTTGGGCAGCAATTGAAACCTGTACATTTAAGTGAAGTACGTTGTATCAGAATTTTACTGTGCATAGTTACTTTCATATTTATGCTGCACTTCTGCTCACATCACAATCAAAGAGATGCCACTGGGATAAGTTTCACTGATAATGGCAACAATGTAAGCTCAACTATTGTGCACGGCATTTTTTATCCTCGTTTGATTCTGGACTTACATAAAGCCCATCAATAGCGACCCAACTACTAAATTATCTTTGTGAAGAACTACAAAGAGGAATTAAATACAATAAACATAGTTGACAAATAGTAAATTAAAATATGTGTATGCAAACACAATGTTGTGGAACCATATAATGCAGAAGAATACAAAACCAAACTATTGCATAACTAATAAATAATCACATCACATGTACCAAAATTATGGTAACTAGTAGCACAATGTGTGTTCTTATCTCACAGTAAATACTGTTAACCATACTAGTAATCTTACAAATACAGTGGAAACTCTATCCATTAAACATGGATGAATCAAAAGTCATGTCCACACAAAATTTTCTGTGGTCCCAACAAAATTCCTATCTAAATAATATTAAAAAAGGTCGTTTTTGCCAAACTTCAAAATTTAATTTTTGCCCCATCGATTGAACAAAAATTGCATGCTCCGATCATTTAACAATGA
Source organism: Clitarchus hookeri (assembly GCA_002778355.1). Lineage (NCBI taxonomy): Eukaryota > Metazoa > Arthropoda > Insecta > Phasmatodea > Phasmatidae > Clitarchus > Clitarchus hookeri. The sequence goes on from NQII01001456.1 coordinate 321,353, forward strand.
AGTATTAACAAAATAATAGAAGTATCTTGAAATATGGAAGATGCTACGAATCTACTGTGTTATACTAGTCTGTGAAATGTTGAAAAAATAAATTATCCAATAACATATTTTTTTTTATAGATAGACTGTTCGCCGAAAACAAATTCCTGCTAAATTTTACTTGTTCAATATTGACACAGAAATAATGAATGACCAGACACGCGAAACTGTACTCACCCTGGCATACGAAGTCTGTATACAGTACGTTATGGACACATGCATAAGTAATACTAATAGATAACAATATAAAATAAATTTTCAATAGACGTTTTTGCTTACGTCTCACTGCCCTGTGTTTAGTCCTTTTTATGTAAATTACCACTTCCGAAATAACCTGTTGTTGATTTTGTCACAATGTCGCCATACAAAAAAAAAACTGAAAAATGTGGAAAAATAGAACAAATGTGTAAGAAATATGTACTGTAAAAGTTTTATTAGATGTTCCGCACGCAATTGCAATGTTTACGGTTGCAGCCATGTTGGTAACGACCAGACACCACAAGAAACAGCGGTACCATATTTTCAAGATATAGATTCGCGATGCGATGTTGCCAACAGCACTCGCAAGTTTTCCACTTTAATATTGTTTGATGAAAATTACTAATGCATAAATGTATAAATGTAACACTAAAAAATATGCCCAGAAAGTTTACAAACAAAGGCAACGCAAAATTAAGAAAACCATATTCACTGAACTTTATCAATAACAATATTCAAGACATTTATATTTCTTAGCTAGTGACTGCGACTGTTGTTAGTTGCTCTGTGGATAATACTTCTGCTACGTCAGCAGCTATTTCCTGTGCACGTGGTTTCAAAAGGTGTTTAAATACGGTATTTATTAAGTTTGAGTGTGAGTGTACCGAAAAAAATTAGAGCAGATTGTTTATTTGGGTTTTTTTTTTACATAAGGTCAACACTTCTTGGTTCCCTTGATAACTTTGTTACAACAGGGTTCTACTGTACTACGAATGTTTTCTTTAATACTCCCATTTGCATTGTTCTCTTTTAGTTAAACTTGACAAATAACTAACATAGGCCTATCAATGTGTTCAGCATAAAATTTAATGAGGTTGGGTTTATTTTTGGTGGACTAATGTGTCAGTCCACATCTACAGAATGTTTGCATCTATAGAATTTTTATGTTAAAGCCCTGAAATTCTATGGATATAGGTTCCACTGTACAATATTCAAAACAGCAATAGTTCAGTACACACTAATTAAAAAACATTTATGTGCATGATGTTGCAATGTGCATGTCCTTTCATATACTGTAATTTATGTAGACTATTTTATAAAACATTTAGCAGTGTTTTCACAATGTTCCGCACACAGTTCATGGAAGAAATTAAACATTTTCCCTAAACCTTTGTGATTTTCAGTAATTTTACGTTGAGAAATTTTTTTTATAAAATAACAATGTAAAAATATGAAGAGATAATATTTTCTGTATAAGTATTTAAAACTTCAGCTACCAAGTTTTGTAAATAAAGATGGACACACACAAGAATTATACTGTAATAGATGCAGCACCTGCACAAGTAAAAAACCCAAGTACAAGTAAACACAATAATGTAACCACTTCTGGAAAAAGGCAAAGTATAAAAATCTTTTTTAATATTCACTTATTATTTAATTTTTAATTATTATGCTGACCCCCCTGAACGATTGTAGTATGCACTGAACAAGTGAATTATCAAATTCAACTATGGTCAGGGGCGTATCACAATTGCAAAAAATGAGCAAAAGCTGATTTAAGGGCACTGCCTACCAGCTGGCAGCTGCAAAATTTAAGTAGAAAGTCCCATATAAACAAAATTTTGCCTCTGTGCGTTAAATTTAAAGATAAACGTTTCAAACAAAATGAATTCTTCACAAATTTTTCAATTTAAGATCCCTACGAGTGTATATTTTCAATATGGATAGGCAGTAGGTACTTTTCTGTAAAACATAAATTTGAAAAATTCCTTGCAAACAGGATATACATGTGGAAACATCTACGCTGTCGGGAACCTCTCCTAAAAAATTTGTGAAGAATAACTTTTGTTTGAAAAATCTATCTTTAAAATTAATGCACCAAGACAAAATTTCCTAAAAATGGGATTTCGTACTTAATTCCGCAGCAGCCAGCTGATAGGCAGTGACCTTTAGCTAGGTGTAACCTGCTTTCCCACATGGTCAACATACGAAACGTACAAGCTGTTGCAGCAAAAACAAATTTTTATAACTAAACCATTTTAGAGCCAATGGATTATTATAACAGACATGGCACACAACGCAGGCCAACTGAAAGAAAAACAAATTATACTCTTCAGCTATAAGCATAGAAGTTTAACACAATACAGACAGTGGGATACATTCTCAAAGCAGCGACTACGTAACTATACGTATACGGGTGCAAGCGTGGGTTGGCAACAAGCATTACCTTGTTTGGTGGTTCCAGCAAGTCCCTGTAGAGGCGCTGCTGGGACCCACTCCAAGAGAACGACTGCATTTGGTTAGTTGGAAAAACAATCATGGCAGGAGAGAGAAGAAGAACATACACAATAACAAAACTATCAAAGCCAGGAAAAAAAAAAAACAGAGAAAACCAACATTAATTCAGGATAAATTTGTTTAGGTCAATGCTGGATGTAAAAGCTTTCATTTCATTTCAAGTGACAATATAGGGAAATTTAAGTGCTACAAAGCATGAGTGAGCATGCCACAACATGTTTTTCATTCCAAAAGTTTTGCCGCATGTTCCACAAAAAGCATAATGTATTTCCAACAAGTGTATCAAATAGTCTTGTCATATAAATGATAGGGTACTTACTGTAACTCTGAAAAGGTTTTACTTCGTATGGGTACATTATCATTAGGTATGGGTCAAATCCAACCTGAAATTCCATTACATAATTTGTTTAAATACAGAAACTGCTTATTATTCTTTCTAAAATAACTAAAAGATGAATTTTTTTTATATCCCCATGTCCACTGGTGTCTTTAATATAGGTGTGTCAAAAGAATTATTTAGGGCTCTTGTTGGCACAAAAACATTGCCTGTACTTCTGTTTTATATTATTTAATTTGTATGCAACTAATTTTTGGCATAATTTTATACGGAATAGAACAATTTCTGAAAGTGTGAGGTTAGGTTAATGTACACAACTAATGCACAGCGAAAATGTACATTGTTCAATCAATGTTGAAGATTTTTTGGGACAAACAGACAAAGTAACCACATCTGAACATCAAAATCCAAGAGAAATTCATAGTGGTAAACTTCCTGAAGATTTAACAGTTGGAGCATCACAGGGAATTTATGTAGCACAAACAATAAAAAATTGGTTCATGACGGTTACGGTGTATGTCAACAAAAACATGTGGTTCATCAACTCTTCCTTATAAATAAATTAAAAAAAAAAAAAAAAAAATTAAAAAAAAAAAAGATTTAGCAGTATCCAAGTGTACAACGGAAATAAAACACACTGATGGTAAATAGAAAGGTAAAGGTAAAAACTTCAAACAAAATGATACAACTTCAAAACAATACCAGCCAAGTACAAGAAAGTAAACAAGGGTGCAATGCAGGAGAAGAGAAAAATCTAAGCAATTATTAAAAATGCTTATGAATTCATGAAAAGAGGTGTCCAAGAACATATGGTCGTCAAATTTGTAGAGAGTGCACAAAATACAACTGGAGTATTTATCATGGTTTGCTCAGTCTTCAACTACGTATTTTTTTTTTTTTCATAAATAAAATTATTACAAATTTGGTTGCAACATGTACGTATGTACCAACACTGTGTAAATAAATTCTGTATACTCGAAAGTGAACTTTGCACAGGTCCCAAACATTAAGTATGTCAGCACAGATACGTCTGAAGATGAGCCAACAAAATGCAATCCATTACTCCCAGTGTTCAAAAATTCACCCAGCATAAGAAAAGCAGCCACAAAAACAGAGCATAATACTAGTATTTGCGATAATACTTTAATTGTCCCTTGCAAATGTTTCCCTTCGCCAAAGAACAAGTGATCACCAGTGCTAATGTTTGTGGTACAGCATCTCAAAAAATAAACTCTTTTTTACCCTGAATTATACAGAATTAGAATTAGAATTATAACAAGCACTAATTGAGTACAAGTGCTGTTTCAGACATTTCCAGGCAATTCCACTCAGTATTAGACGAAGTAACCTAGCAACTGACTTTAGGAAGAAAAGTTTAAAATATGGGTACTTTAGCCATACTTAAAGTTTGTTTTGCTGATGTTCAATCCAACTCATTCATGTGCCCAAGGCAAAGTTATGAAGAGTCATGACACAAAAAAAAAGTAAATTTTTGTAGCAACACAGATTAAATTTTTCCTTACAGTTGCAAAATTTGTTACTCCAATAGCTTATTCAATTTCCACGTTAATTTCCTTCCCTAAACCCTACACATTAAAAATTTGTCCACTTCACTTGCACAACTAATTTTTTAAAAAAGCTTTTTTTTACCAATATTCGTGGCACCGTTAAAAAAAAAATTATTTTTTATTTTAGCATAAATTTGACATTTTGACATATAATACTGTACATATAAATTCAAAATAATTGATTTTTAGGTTAAGAAACGTTTGAGAAAATATATTGCCAGAAACTTGAAATTCCATACAAAAATTCTGGCATTCAAGGGAAAAACTTTCCTACATTGCAGTTCTTGATAACAAAATTACTATGCCTACCTTCCTTCAACAATTTTTAATAAAAGAAATTTTAGCACTGCTGCTTTAAACACAAATTTTATAAGTGCGGCATGCTTGACTGAGAATGCGTAAATACAGCAATAAATTTTTACACAAAGTTTATAAATATATACCACAAACGGATGGGAGGGTTTGCGGGTTGTAACACCCCTTCTTTGGCTCCTAAAGTGGTCATCAATTAGTAGTATCAACGACATTGATAAACCTTCAACTGTGATGAAAATAGGTATGTAATTGCAGTAAACCATAATAAATTTTATTACATTCTGAAGTTTTTTTTTTCCTAGTATTTGTTCTAATTAATATGTACATCAGCACCCCTAATGCTGATATAACCCCCACCCCCCCTTGAGAAATTTCTGGCTACATAACTATCACTAATGTTTTTAGACTACTGCAAATGATAACTAGAGCTGCAGCTGTGTATGCTCTACACACATTTCTTGTAAATACGATCAGCACCCATGTTTGATAACAGTTATACCAGGAAAAGAATATGTTTGCAGTGTCATGCCGCTGAATTTGAACGTAAACAAACCAAAATTTCAATGCCCAGAATATGAAATTAAAATATCCCATAATTACTTATAAAACATTTTTAAAAAGAATTCCTGTTTTCTTTCAGCTATCTTCATCACATTATTTATTCGCTTGGGAGTACCCATACAAAATGCAACAAAAGAGAAAATTCATTCTGATGTACATGCACAACCCACTTACTTTGAATAAGAAGTGAAGAAGTGACTACTATTAACACATTTGGAGCAAATTTAACCATGCACAGAACTGAACATGTTTTAAGTGAAGTAGTTTGGGGTAACAGTGGCCCCCACATAACACAGTATGCCAAATACACAGTGTAGTTTTATAAATTCATGTGTGTGTAAATTATGACACTATCAAAATTGCAGAGGCTGGAAGAGGTGACACAAAATTTGAAACTAAATAAAAAATTGGGATGAGAAATGAGGAAACGCTGGAATGACCCATTCCAAATCAAAATTGTTTATATTTTTTCAGAAGGAGAAAAAGTAATAATGCATTTGCATTACTTTAAACTGTAAATTTTACCAATTATTTCTATATTTAAGATTTTTTTTTGTTTGCACCTTTAGAATGCAATACTGTACACAGATTTGTAAGCTGTTGTGTGTATGAGAGGAGAACTATTTGAACAATTACTTTAATAGTACATGCATTTACAGAAATAAATTGTGTAAACTCCAGAACTTTTTCTGCTGTGTGTGTGTGTGTGTGTGTGTGTTGGCAGTTGAAACTTTAGCCACTCCAGTAGTAGTCACGCGTAATAATTAAGGCGAAAGCCTATTTAAAATACACGCACATCCCTAACAGATACAAATTTGTACACTTTACTGCAGATACAAATTTGTACACTATTTAAGGACTGATCTTATTTGCTTATCCAGCACTGAAGCCTAACAAATAACAGACACAAACAGCAAAACATGCAAGCCAAAAATCATCCACAGACAAGTGGCAAAAATAAACTAATAAATAACACAAGACTTGGCTACAGACATAAATGGTGCACTGTGAAGTGTGTAGGGTTACAACAAATTTGGGTATAACAAACTATTATGTCCAAACCACTAGGATTCAATTAACAGCTTAATAAAAATAAATTCTTCGTTAAAAAAAAAAACACCACAGTAATTCAATAATTTAACGAGACATTACCCATACATTTATCTTCCCTCAAAATACTATACACCATTTTATATTTTTTAAAAGCATATAAACGTTTCAGGAAATGTTTTTCAAAATATCTTTATATATTATATAAATATTATATTAAAAATTACAATTTCTTTCAAGTTATTTTTACAGATTAACATTTTTTAATTATTTTACAAAATGTTGATTTCTGCAAGTTACAAATTTAAAAAAAAAGTCGATATTTAACATTAGGTATTTTCTTTTAAGATATTAAATCATTTTACTAGGTAATTACCTAGTATAGGGGCTTTTCTGAAGGGAACGTCCTAGACCAACTAAAGTAGCATTAATAGGTTCTGCACACCTTACCTTTTTTAATATTGAAGAGGGCTTAATATTAAAATAAGTAGAACATATTAAAAAAATTTGTCAAAAGTACGAGCACTTCGGCCGCTATGTTTAATGGCTGCGCATAGCTGTTTCCGACGCTACCTACCGGCCGTGGATATCCAGAAGGGCGTAATGCTAAAATAAATATTACGTATTAAATAAAATAGTTAATAGTATGAGCTGCCCGCCACTTTATTTACGTCAGTCGCCTTAATTTTTGGTGAAGTAATGCATTAGTGACGTGAATAAATGTTAATCATGCCATCACCTTATTGGCTGTTTACTGTATACGTCATCGTCACTGGATTTTACGTTGAAGTTGAGAAGCCATTAGTAGCAGTTCAGAAGCCAGATAGTGTGGATGTGTTTTTTGCGATAGTGAGTTGTGATGTCCGAATCCCTACCGTGCGAAGGCTTGTGATTTAAGATTGGAGGGTGCAAGAACGAGTTCTTCTGCGCGTAATATTAGTCTATGTGGCGGGTGTTACTTTATGTTTTCATAGATCGTGGTGTTTCGTCGATTGAGAAGATGCACTGCAGTTGAATGGTTCGCCTACCTAGGTGAGTTGATTCATAGATTTCCAGTGTGTTTAACTGTTACTAAAACCCTAAAATCCTAGGTTAGTTTAAAACCCTACAATCCTAGGTTAGTTTAAAAATGTAAAATAGTGATTCACTCGTCGTGGGGTCAGGTTCAGTTATGTTAGGTGGGCACATATCACGAAATTGGTCGGACGTTAATGCCCTTAGTATATTCGTGTTCTGCATAATTAGTAGAGTGGAAATATACCACTTTGGGGGGGGGGGGAGTACATAAAAGCCCCCACACTAGATAATTACCTTTTACTATTGTTGCAAATTCACCAGTTTACTCCTAGACAAAAAATGAGAAAATGAGAAATACGAATTAACCTGAGACTAAAAATTTATATTTCACCAACTGTTGAAAAGCCACTGATAGCCGCTTAGCAATACAATTTTAAATCTAACTTAACTTTGGAGTCTATATATTTAGTATAGCAAATACACTGGGTGCTCACTGAATTGCAACCATCAAGCTATCACTTCATTGGTTGACCTCTGACAACAGAAGACGACCTCAACACTTTTAGCAAGGATTCCACTACGTACTGATACATATCCATGGTGATCTGACACCATATGATCCTGACGGAGATCCACAGTGAGCCCATCAAGGTAGGTGCAGGATGCACAAAGTCAGTGGTCCAATCAGGGGGCCAAACCATATGATACGGTTTGCTAGAATGTTACTCATACCACTCAAGCATGTTTCTTCCTTGGTGACAGCGTATTGTCGTCGTCGAAAACGCCATCCCCATGTGGATAGAAGAGCTGCATCTTTGAGTGTACGTGGTCCCCTAACACGTCACTATCCAAAACTGATCTGTCATGGTGGTCCAGATGCAATAAATGTCCAATTTCATGTCAACATAAGCATCCCCACACCATACAGCCAACCCTCCCAGCCTGTACAGCACTCGCCACGCAGTACGGGTCCATAGTCCTGTGCTGCTAATGCTACAGACGTACCGCATTTTAGAGCTGCGCCGAGTCACGAAATTATGCAGATGTGCCTAATCACAGATGTGATGCCAGTGTGCAAAAAAGTTTTTCCTTATACTTAAATTTAATTTAGGTTACTATTACACTTAAACAATGGTATTGGTGAAGTGCAGCACAATTAAAAGCAATTTTTGACTTCTTTCAGTTTACAGTGACCAAGTCCAAGTTAATTTTTTTTTTTTTTTTAATAAGTTAGTCTATATTTATAACAATTCTAATTCATTAACACAGAAAACAGTTACCATGCCTAAGGTTGAATACATGTTTTATTACTGTCGACAGTTAAGTGATAAGCTTGAAACAAAAATTGTGTATTGTTTTATATATGCATTCATTCTGCAACAGACAGGATTAATGTTACTTACAAAATATGATTTGTTACAACTACCTCTTACAAAAAACAAAATGTAGGCTAATTTATGTTTTATGCTTGGGTGCCTTGCAATACAAGTGTGTTGGTATAATCTAATTAGTTTATAAACAGGAAGATTCAAAATTAACACCCATCATAGAGTTGATTTGTTACTAATTAATACAAGTGTGGGAATATTTAAAAACTTGAATAGTTGCGAATAGTAATTTATCATATTATTCAAATTTGAACTTCAAATATTGTATGCAAAAATTGCAAATATTTTACATTCTTATTGTTTGCAGCCGAAGAAATAGGCATATTAAAGATTATGTTACCACGGTTGTCCACAACCAAAATAAAAATGTGTGTGTATTGCTATTATTCACCACACTACATACCCCATACCCCGTACGACGAACACAATTTTTTTTGGTAATTTGGGGAAATTATAGCATTTTATTTCAGCAATAACATTCAAAAGTATACTATTTCAGTACAATGATGAGGGTATGAGAGATGACAAAGTGGACACAAGCAATACCAACATGGAGTCGCGTTGTAGCTGCGGTGGAATGCGAACAGCGCTAGTAGTAGAGTGCTGTACTAGTTGAATTGGTCACAAATCGGTTGCATGTGTTTACAACTAAACATTTGCATTTACAAAGAGTTTGATCTATTACAATACAACTTACGGTAAACAAATTCTGTTACTGACTCACAACCGCAGTAGCAAGAAATTGCAAACACATAAACATAGTTTGCAGGATAAAAAATAGCAATGCAACCACAAGAACTGAACCTCGGTATTTGAAGAATCTGCTACCAATTCAACAGAAAAAAATACACCTGTTTAATTAAACCTGTGGCTTCACGCACATAGCAAACAATGACGATCACTGAAAATAAAACTGGATATCCGCTGAAAATAAAACTGCAACACCAAGGAAATAGTTTCCTCTCCCGATAGTGTGTTTATCGCAAAAAACTTTTGAGAGATTTTCTGATGCATATTATCACAGTTTTGTCACTATTTATCTGTTTCATACTTCACACAAAAATTATAAAATGGTGCATTATTTATTAATGATTACATGACGTAGCAAACTTTTTAAGTTGTTCAATATAAGCAGAAAATCATCTTGTAAAAATCATATTCTGCACTTGAAGATGCAAGTATTATTTATGTGGTAACATTTTGTTGTGTCATCCGTCAAATTATATGTATTTCTGTTATATATCATTGAAATGAAATGTTTATTATTAGTAGCTACTCAACTTTGAAGCTGTTCGCATGTTAATAGAAAATGTTACTATTTGATTCGAAAATATTCTAACAACAAAATTCACTATTTGTACACCCCTAATAATAAACTCAAAACAATTTAAATATAAACCCAAATCAAAACTGAAATACATTTGTAACCTGTATGGATAGTTTTTCAAGAGACCAAAATTAAAAACTGATGCTGCTGAAGGCAAAGCACGCAGACCTGATCTTCATTTGGACATCATTGGTTTACTGGTGTGGGTGGGTGGGTGCATTGTCACAGAAAATAATAGCATATTCTGTAGTTTATAAACTTAAAATATCAACCCTCTTAAGAAAAAAAAAACAAAGCTACAAAAAATTTTTGAGACAGAAAATCTCATTATATTTGCATTATCTTTTCAGGTCAATCACCCTCCTCTCAAAACACCTTTCATTGATGGGCGCAGCTGTGGACCCTCCCCCCCCTTCCCGTCTCTCCCTTTGCAAGACCCATCCTTCCCATTCCCACCAACAAAGGACTTTGATCTTTGGCAATGTCAAGCTGGTAGATTATACTCTCACAGCACAATGGCATCCCCAGTTCACAGCTTGAGACAAAAACTGCAAACTTTGTGTTTCTGTAAGGCTTTCCTTCCTAGATTCAGTTTACTTGTGAAAGTGCTTCATTACATGGGAACCGTTTCAATATTCAAAACAGCAAGGATTCTCAATTCCTACTGAAGAATAACTCGGAACTACCAGCAACATTTTACTTTTGTCAAATTGCTGGAAAATTATTTGTAGTTCACACATTGGCAGAATCACCAATTCGAATTGGCATAGCTCTAATCATTTAAAATATGTACATACTAGTATTCTCTTTATATTTAAACTGTAATACTAGAAAATTGCAATGTTAACATCATGAAAAATGTAAAATTCTCCTTTTGTAATTTACGCTGCCATATCAAAAACTTTGAACACCCAGTTTAAATCAACATGATCTTCAATAACCTAATCAAATGCTATCTTAAGTTTTAATGTCTTATTCAATACTATCTAACGTTGTTCCAACAAGTGATCAATTATGCAATCAAACCCACTTAAAATAAATTCAAAAGAAACTATCAAAACCAGTAACTCCAACAAACTAAGTTTTTACTGCTTTACATGTCAATCTTACAAAATTATTTTGTGTTTTTGCAAAGTATTAGCTTATTTTGTGATTTCAAATAACTAAAGCAAATTTTATGATTCCGCACCTTGTAAAAAAAAAGGTGTCCCTATGTACAATTTAAATAAAAAAACAGATACACATGTTACATCTGGAGAGATTTACCATAAGTTTGTTTCAAAAAGTGTGAATATATTATACATGGCTTACATATACCATTATGTACTTATTGTAACATGATTTCACAAAATAATACAGTCTAGATTCAAACTTAAATAAAAAATGTTGAAGCAAATGGTATAAATGCAAAGTGTACACCATTGACCATGTTTTAGGTACTGACTTAAAAACATTTACATGGTGTGTAGTGATTTGGACATAATTACAATTATTTACCTTTAGAGAGATTTTAAAGGGGAATGCTACAACACTACTGTGCACCTAACTTATTCTGAAACACATTACTAGTCTATGCCAGCAGCACAAACAGAGCAGCACAGAGCAGTGACATTTGCAGCATACTAAGCTACAAACTCACAGCATGAACAATGACTAAATGACTAACGAACTCACATCCGAGGGCCGCCTGAATGAATCAAAAGAGCGCTCCGAGCACACACTGGATGTCTCGCTGTCATCTGAATGGTCGTCAAATGGCCGGAACCCTTTGCGTCCACTGTTCGATAACCTAGAGAAATCGCCACTGTCCATCGTGTCAAAATTCTGTTGACAAAACAAAAAATTTGTATGAGAAATATAGCACTCAATGTTATCATCAAAACATATAATCAGATCCAACCCACCAATTTAAAAATAATAACCCTCAAAAATAATTATAGAAATGGTTTTAACTTTCAACACTGTTTAGAATAACTACCACCACAATACTAGTAACTGAAACATGAAATCAAATTTTATATAAGCACAATGTCTTGCATGTTATGCATCAGCAACTATCTCGTCTAATAAATATTTTAAATTAAATGTTCACAAATGTCTTTTTTTCTAAAAAAGTTTTATTGTCACGATGCTAATTACATTATGTAAAGGGATCTCTCTTACCTCCTTCCTCTCACTTTTCTCTTATTCTCAATTATTTTTCAACTTTTTTTATAAATGTTTTGCTAACTCCAGTTACAATTTGTTAACCTTTAAATTTCCATTCAAAATATATTGCAAGAGATCCGCCGACTAATGGCTGTTATTTATTTTTAAGGTAAACCACTGGTAATGTAATATGGTTCCTTTAGAGTGTCTTTTTTTAATCTCCTGCCACTTTCACCCACCAGACAAATGCTAAATACAAATATTCTTGATAACTATTTTAGTAGCAGATTTAACTAACCAGTACCAGACAGGGGACCAAAAAAAGGTGTTGCAAAACACAGGCAAGTATTGAAAGAGAGAAATTTATGCTGTAAAAGCAATAACTGGGACTGAAAAATTATGTGTAAAATGCACAATAGTATAAAATCAGGGGGTGCAAAAAAGGTGTTTACTGTAATGCACATACTATGTTATACTTCTTACAGTCACGATTTTTACAAGTTTTGCAATGAAACACATCTGTTTTGGAACAAGCAGAAATCTGAAAGATTTTAATAATACTGTATGGCAAAAGTACACACAACTGAATAATGTTTACATGATGCAAAAAGTTATTTATACAAGTTTAGTTGAAATAAAACACAAAAACATAACACATACCGTGGTTTACGTGCATAGAGGCTAATCAGGCTCGTAATGTTTACAGAAAGATAAGACTATGAAATCTCGTTATAAGGTACATCAAAGCCTCAACTTTTATACGTAATGAAAGTACTACATACTTTATACTGAAAGTCTTTTTTTTTTTTTTTTTTTTTTTTTTTTTACTTTTATAGCATCAGCTCCATGAAATTATGGCACAATTAAGTAATTTCAGTACATTTGACATGTTTTAATAGTGTCTTGTCACACACATGAAAATGTTAATTAAAAATATTCTCTCATCAGTGTTGATGTATTGCAAGCATTAAAATTGTCACTACTGACACGTGACGCGTGCTGGCATAATAATTATTTATGAGTCCATCTCACATCACCTTGAGTGAGGTTTGAACCCAATACGCTTGCCTCCAGAGCCAACCTGCACACCCCTAGGCAAGGGGCACCCTAGGATACGGCAGCTGAAGCAGTCTATGGCATTATGTCAGATGTCACATGTCCAGCAATCACCCCAGAGTGCGACAGAAGCCAGCAATGAAGCCTGGCGCTGCCCCCTAAGCCCGCGGCAGTGACGTAACCCGCACGCAAGGAAAACCGCCACTTCCAGCCTCCCCCGAGAGTATGCGGCCTGCGCTGCTAGGGGAGGAGTTCACGTCCGAAGATACCCGACCAGTCGAAGGGAGCAAAGGACCCGCAGTTGGAATCGGCCAAATATATACGCCAGCGTGCAGCACCAAGACGTCAGTTGTATACTCTGCAGCTCGCTCCACCACCTTGTGTGCTGGAGTTCTCTGCCTACCGCTTTCCTTACGAGAGATCAACTAGCCTTCCAGAAGTATTCCAGACCTGCGTCCAGTGATCCCCAAAGAAATCTTTGTCCTCTTACACTCACTACCTTTTTGGTAGTAAACCCAGAGTCCCTTCTAGACAACAGTATAGATTAGTTAGGGTCAGTTGTAATAGCTACCTAGTCTAGTTCTGCTATTGTTTAGTTTTTCTCCAGATACCCTTCACCTGGTTTACCATGGTCTACTTCTGCTGGCTTCAGTTCAATTGATAGCTAGGAGATAGTACGGACCACCGTGTCTATTCCTCTGGGGAATAAACACGTATTCTTGCCAGCCCTGTGTGCTTATTCTTGAGTGATTGTGACTTTCAACCTCGCATACGTCAAACCCATCAAAGAGAAGCAGGAGACCGCATCTTGAAACCACTTTGCCGAAACTAGTGTAGGACTCCGGGCTCCTCAAGGGACAGAACTCATACCGCCCGACAACTGGCGAGGCCTCACCTCCCAGTTCCTCCTAGTATCCTTTTCCAGCCACCAGAGATCACAGGAGAGCCTCGCCAGCTTGTAGTACGCCTATGACTGAGACTCCCAGTGCAATTGGGTATTGCCTGCCCCTACATCAGGCCTGTGAGAACCAGCAGCTTGCCGCTGGAGCCGACCAGCCCAGTCAGCAGCACCACCGACGCCCCAGGACAGAGCCCCAAGTTCCAGACAGCAGCTGCCAAGCCTGGGTGAAGTCCACTGCAGGTAACAGAGTGCCCTTGTCAAAACCGACTGTGTGTAGAGCCATCATAGTCACACCTGACCGTGCCATGCCGAAGGGCTAAACGCTCCACCCTACCGTAGCAGAGGTACTACCAGGAGACAGATAATTCAAACTCCCCCTTAGCGAATTTAGCTAGTGTGTCTGTCCGGCACCAAAGGAACCTATATCTGACGGTGACGCCACAGCCATTTCTAATAGACCTCACGCGTCACTATTAAAGTCTTCTGCCTGCTATCTTGCACTTACTTCATTTTTTGAAATTTCAAACATAATTAACTGCACACAAAAATTGATAAAATTTGTTATTAAAACCAAATTTGTTGGAAGAATATGGGGTTAAAATATATAATAGTTCAATTTACTAGTAAATTCTGTTAGTACAAGTATATAAGCACTTCTCCCCATCCTGCTCATTAAAAGAAATAAATGTTGGCTAAATGCATAGTAATGCTGCTTGCTTGGTATGCAAACAAAATGTTTTGTGCCAGCTGCTTTCATAGATTACGTGAAATGGTGGAAATGAACACTACACCAGTACAGTTTCCTAATGGACAGATAAACTTGTGCAGCGCCATGTACTAAACTGTAAGTTTGCATTGACAGTAATTATAAATTACTCACAAAACCAACCTATTAATGGAGTTTTAAAATTTCAATTCACAAAAGAACATAAAATTATTGTAAGATAAATATTTGTAGCTTTAAAAATAATAAATCAGTGGAAATGCAACACGATTTCAAACATTTTGTGAACTGTACCTTGGAGTGCAAGAAATCTTAATTTTTCAAGTTTTACATGGAAATTCACATTATTTTTTAAGTTATCATATCGTGAAAGTTTTCAGGTCTCTAGTAATGAATGCATTGCATATAGTGCAAGAAGCGCATGAAAATGGACATTGCAGTAAGTGAAATGCATCGCTCAATGCTTCAGAGGTATTTTATTTGTAAGAATACTGATTTAAATTAACATTTTATGCAGAAGATATTTTAACACGATCTTCTCGCTGAAAAAAAAGCACTGATAATTGATAAGTTTTTATGTTTTCATAGGTAGCAACTTTACAAAGTCATCATCATAAGGGGGTTTTACTGTACATTATAAGATGCGGTACCAAAACACACACATAAGGCTACCCATTTATACATGATGCAAGAAAGAATTCCAGATGGTGCTGCATGTCAACACCATTAATCTAGGTTGACACACATCAATAGCTGGGACTACAAGTTGACAGTGAGAAACAATTGTTTGCAGTTTATACATCAATATACAGAACGTGACTTTGTTATCGGCATTTTTTTACATAATGCACTGATTAGCAAAACTTGAGTTTAGGTTGAAAATTGTTAAAAAAAATCAATACCTTTATGTAAAGCCCACATATATACATTTAATTAATCCCATTTTGGAAGACATGAGGTAAAATAATCATAGTACTGAAATTAAAGAAAAATAGTTTATGTTAAAGTGAAATATTTTTACATAGATTACACAGGATATTTGGGCAGGAATCTAAAATCTCACATTAAAGTGAAAGATATGTTAATTTGAAGAAAGTTGTATTGGAATTTTACTGTAAATAGAAATGTTAAGATCAATAAACAAAAATGTAATAATTATACACATTTTTTTTTTTTTTTTTTGGTATTTTTTGTTATACATGTAATATAAATATTGTAAGTGCAGAAAATATACATAATGATGAAACACTAATATGTACTGTACTGTACAAAAAATTAAGTGAGAAAAAGAAAACTATTTCCCTGCTACTCAATACCGAGAGAAATATTTTATATCGTGGACTACTCGAAAATTCTTCGTAAATGTGGTCAGGATTTTTATGAAACCACACAACTGCGGCATCTAGAAAGTATAATGATGTCACCATGGTTTACACCACAACCTTTCATTTAACCAACTCGTTCACAAAATATGATGAGACAGGTGCAATGAAGTTTAACAGCAGGAAAACAACTGGTAAAGATTTTGTCCTTTGTGGTGATCACAGTAAAAGCATTAAACACTCCCAAGCAGATAACAACGAAGTGATGACTTGCTTACCAGAGCATCGGCAAGAGCGGACTCAGCCTCTATACTCTGCTGCAGTATCTTCTGCGCCATGACTGGACGGGCAGGTTGTGGCGGTCGGTCAGGAGTTGTGATCCCATGGACTGGCCGACTCCTGTACACAAAATTGAAAAAAAAAAAAAAAAGCTAACTAAGGAAATCCAAAGAAATTGCCACTTGCATCTTTAAAAACAAGTGTAACAAAATAAAGCGATATGATGATACTGTTCCACTGAGCCAAAGGAATTTCGTAAAATAATTTGATTTGCTTCAGAACCCAGAAGTATGTACTATGCTGCTATAGACAAATCACACCTCTTTGGCTTTGCAGTTTCAATCCTGAATACAGACGTTTTTCTGATTCCTTACATGGTGGAACACAATATGAAGGAAGCACTGCCTCCTCCTAATCCATACTCCAGTATAAGTTGTATAAGATAACTTAATCTTTAATCAAGTCTTGCAGATACACTTCCTGCGTCTGTTAATACTGTACACCACATACAAAGTGAAATTATTTGATACTGTGTAATGTTTTGCTTCAAGAAAATAACTACAGTACCATTTTAAGAACAAATGCGGTATTTTACTAACTCAAATATAAGACGTTTTATTAAAATTTTTTACTCGTAAATATTTAGGGTGATCTTATTTTCGCTAAATAAAGATTGAGATTAATGTTTTTGTTTGAGCAGTAGTAAATTAATGTTTTTTTAACTAGAATGTGGGGGTCATCTCATTCTGGTAATCAGATATTCAAGTAAAAACCGTATATAGCAGACAAACAGAAAAACTGATATTTCTGAAGTCTAACATACAGACAGTTGATGTACCACGAGTACGGTCATTCAATCATTTTAGCCTCCGTCTCTGGCACTCCCCTAGGCCAGTGTGTCCAGTAACAGTGGACTCGCATAGGAGAGGACCCAGGTTCGGCTTCCAATCAAATAATTGTGATTTCGGTTTTCCATGAATCTCTGAAATCACTCCAGGCAAATGCCAGGATGGTCCTGTTATGTGTACAGATCATGGCAGATTCCTTCGTCGATCCTGGCCGCTTTCCATTACTGCTGAACAGCACTGCCCTAGGCCCATCGTAATGCAGAGTGCCCGAGCCTGTGTGTTAGTTTGTCACCTGGTGGCTAACTACCCATGCGCCTTGATGCTCCTGCCTAAGTTGGGTGGACCCACCCCTTCAGCGGAGGATGTGCAGCCCAGGCAGATACCATAGGTACTTCTCTGCAGTGCATAAAGGTGGCTACCTCCTTCCATTCAGCCATCTCCGACTACTCTTGCCACACACTCGGGGTTCTTAAAAAGCTGCTGCACATACCAGAATCAGGGCAGGCCACTGCAGTTGCATAGTGCTCTCACTTCTTGCCTGGACTCTGTGTCAGGCTAGCTGGCCAGCGAGGTGCCGCCCCTGTGACAAGGGTTTGAGTGGGGTTCACCCCACTGCAATGGCATCAGGAAGCAGTGTTACTCCTTGGATGGACCATGCCAGCTATTCCACCCTGTGCTGTTAGGGAACAGAGGTTTTATTTCTCTGTCAACGGCGTCGCCAAGACCTAAAGATCACCCACTAAACTACAGCAACACAATAACTTCTTACATTGCAAATTCCCATCATGCCCCACATCAGACTGGACAAAAGAAGGTCGCCAAGATCCATCCTGCCCAAGTCAGGTGCACTGAGTAGTAAGGGCCTAAAATCACAGAGCTATACAGCCGCAAGAGAAGAGATGCCAGCTGTAATGACCCAGCTATAAGAAAGCTATTCCTCACCCTGGGATCATCCACCAGTACCAATCGTCCTTCTAGTCCACCTTCGAGTGATTTTGTACCTTTAATAAGAGTTCCAACTTCACCTACCACCAGACCCGATTCTCCACCTGCAATACACCGCATTACCAAGCTACTAGCTTGCTAACGCACCCTGTATGACTATTCTATCCTGTTAAAGGAGTGACCACTTACAAGCTCCTAACGGGGAATCAAGCTAACAGCTCTGCTACACCAAAAAATTAGTGTCACAGTAGTCTTCTGATAAGTTCCTTTATTTAATTTTTCTGTGCGTTTTCAAAACCATGCAGTTTCCACAAACAAAATAAGGAATATAGATGTGATTAACTCAAATGTTTAAAAGTATCAATTTTTACGTCTGTAGAGGTAGGTATTTTTTTTCTGAATCAAATCTAAAGCAAATCAACAACTTTTTTTTTCTTTCAAAAAATGCAATTAAATTTTAAATATTCACATGTAAGAAGTTGTGGCACATTAATATGAAATCAAACAGTATTCATAGCAATATCAACATTTTCATACGTGATGTTTGCAGCTGTGTAACTGAACAACTTTTCACTGCAGTTTGTACACAGCCAAACCAAAGGCTGGATATAGTTTAAGATAAAGGACGTCAATATAGTTTATATATATGTAGTTCAATTAAAAATAATTACTAACAAAAACTTTGGTTTTCTCCAAGTGCTCCTATAACTTACCTGAGCTTGGAGCCAAAGGATCGGTCGTGCAGGCCCCCAAAACGGTTGGGGCTGGGCTCGCGGCTGGTCTCCCTGGAAGTGCCAGTGGACCGTGGGATGCCAGATAACCTGCGCGGCCGGCCCACAACATGGGGCACTTCCGCCACTGGCTCCCGACTGGAGTACGTGGCATAGCTGAGGCGTGACGACGGTGAACCGGAACGACTGCTAGCTGCTCAGAGGATCACAATGCCCCAGTCACACTCTCTCAAGAAACTACAACCATGCTTCAGTCATATTCATCATTAATTTACAAAACACATTTCACAATTACCACAAAATGACTTTCTACCCCGGGCGGATCCAGAGGAGGAGTCACAGGGGACATAACCACCTCCTGCCCACAAACCCTCGTGTTGAACATTTACATAAAACTGTCCTGCGAATGTTTTAAAACATAAATGAGATGATGATAGAATTGTTTGAAATACTGATTTTGATCATTCACTATTGTTTCCTAAAATTATGATCAGACAGCACCCCCTTCCCTCCCCAAAGCCACTCCTGCTTTCTGCATACAATCGATTTTTATGCACTGTGGTTCCTTACATCCAAAACATAGTAAGTTGTCATCTCTCTTAAGAAATATTTGTTTAATACAAAATTATAATTTATACACTTGACAGTTACAAATTACACGAAAAACAGTACATGTACATGCAGTGGTATCTTATTTCTAGTGAGGAACAAAGATATCTCTTTTCACCCTCCTAATTCCTATCAACTGAAAGCATGAGCTAAGAGTGAAAACTGCAGGTTGTTTTACAATAACTTTACAAGCACATTTGATTACACCCACTAAAATTTATTAACACACCATGACTCCACGTCTTAAAAATATTTTGATTTCTCTTATCATTTGAATCTCGGAAACAGTTATGGAATCAATGGTCAAAGTATTTTCACACAAGAGGTGTTGACAGTCAACAGCTGTTATTTGTTAGATAAACTGCAACAGCAACAAAGTGTGGAGTGTCCTTGAATTCCACTGGTAATAATTTTACCAGCAAATATGATGATAAAATGCTAATTGAATACATTCCATTTTCTCTATCCAATGTACTATACCTCTCTCAATGCAGTTGCTGTGTACATTCAAGTAATTTCTGGAAACAAACTACAATACCTTAATAAACCCTGCTCTGAATTCAACACACTGTTGTAAAAAATGCAGCAAAAAGTATAAAACATTTCACCTTAATGCTCCAAATTTAGAGCCAAGATTATATGGTGAATACAGATAAAACCGAATGACACAGAAATGAAAGTTAATACATCGCATAACACCAAAATTTTAGTTAAAACACAAAATAAAACCAATTTCGGCAAAATATACTATTTTATCTGTGAAATAGTGATAATTTCTATCCAAAAATGCATGAACCACTTGTAATGACTCAGTATTCTTAATTTTCGGGACCGGGACACGTGTTTCATTTTTGTTCGTTTTTCCAAGCTTCGTAATATTTTTATCGGGTTTGAAATTAAAAGCTGTGGTGGTTCGTTTTACAGTGGTAGTACGTTTATCAGGCTCCCGGTTGTCGTTTCAAAAGTTTTAGTTTTCAGTAGCGTCAACATTAGATTGGCTTTTTTCAGATTACGTCGACAGTTTTACTCGACAAGTTTTGCACGACGCGGTTTCGATAGCGTGTGGAGAGCGTGCGCGGCAGTCCAGGGCAGGCACTTATCTCCGAAGAGGGGGGCGATAGGCAGCGACAAGTACACGTGTGCCCGTTGCCTTCCGGCAGTTGTCCAAGTCAGTTGATATCGGGCAGTCGCCATTGAAGTCAGTTGTCAGAAGCAGTGCTCGCCTAGGCCGCGACGGGCTTAGCGCTAACCCCCACACCGGCAAACTAGACTTACTAGATTATTTCTCCGCCGGTGTGAGAGGTCGATGCATTTAATTTTCTTCGGTGCATTTGTTATTTCTTCGGGCAAGATTTTAAGTATTGAAATAATTCGCAAACAACTGTGGCTCTGTTCTGTCCGTGTCTATTTATCTGTGAACGGTTCGTACTCTGCATATCTGAACTTCGTATGTGAACTGTGTCACTTAAATAGTAAATAAAAGTATGGAACAAAATACACTGGAACTTGACTTTATTTCTTAATTAATTGGCGTCCAATTTACAGAGTCTCATGTTACTCCGTCTTGAGCTAGTCGAGTGGAAAGTTATCGCCGGCTATAACTTTGTTACTGTGCGTGTGGCAACGTTACACACTTCAGGGTTGCAATCTTTTTTCCACTGGAAAATTCCCTGATTGACAGACTAAAATAATTATTTTCCCCTGACCCTTTGCTAACATTTATTTTCTGTAAGGATTTATGCCTTTCAATTATAACACACTTTTACACCAAAGTACTTCTCTGATCTTACAAAATTGCTCCCTACATAAATTGTAAAGAAAAATGCCTAAGCA
Source organism: Clitarchus hookeri (assembly GCA_002778355.1). Classification (NCBI taxonomy): domain Eukaryota; kingdom Metazoa; phylum Arthropoda; class Insecta; order Phasmatodea; family Phasmatidae; genus Clitarchus; species Clitarchus hookeri. Next base: position 342,847 of record NQII01001456.1, read on the forward strand.
TTTTGTCTACAATCACCAAAACATTTTCATATGATTCTGGTAGCAGTGCACGATTGTTGATAGAACTGCCAAATATTGCATGCCTATCACAGAATTCCCTGACATTTAGCTAACTTGTTCGAAATTCCCTGACATTTCCGTTTTATAGGTTTTCCAGATACGTGGTAACCATGCAATTGATGATAAGAATAACTTAATTTTTCAGGTATAAGAAGAAAAAAACAAACCAATTTTATGTTGTTATCATTCAGGCTGAGTGAACAACAACAATAAGTATACAGTCAAATATTCCTAAGACCCCGGGAATAGCGACCCTTTCGAAATAAACACTTTTTTAGGGAACCATGAAAAAATAAAATAAAATAAGGTTTTCCAATAATGACCTCTTCAATATAACAACTCTTTTCCTGGGAACCATGAAAGGTCGTACAATCTAGATAGTTAAACCATGACTAATGTGTCTTTAGATATGGCTTAACTATTTGTTTCTGGATACAGCCCAGGAAGTCATACATTCACGTATCCAAACTTGTGTTTCAAATACTGATGCCCCTATTCACGTTTCATACAATGGAATCAGACTCGTACATAAACTAACCAATACATCATATTGCATGTCCCTCTTTCCCTGTTGATCAGCACAGTCAATCAATACTCAGAGATATTGTAAAGGTTATCATTTTAATTATCTTGAAAAACTGTTAAACTCAAAATTTAACACGTGGGAAATAATTACTACGCAACGTAGTGACACCATGTTGTGTTGAAATTAATAGTGCTAAATGACTTCCTTGCTTTCTGGAAATAAACTCCTATAGAACACAAAGATTAATTCTTACAATTTACCCATTTAAATTTCATAAAAATTATTCAAACATGCACACAAAATAATACAGGCCTCCAAAAAAAATATACGCACCAAATAAATGAACACTCATACTAAAAAAACAATGCACACACATACATACTAAAAAAAAATGCACACAAATTTATACTAAAAAAACAATGCACCACATGAATACTCAAAAACCAATGCACACATACACACTCAAAAAATCAATGTACACACACATACACATACTAAAAACACACACATACAAACTAAAAAAACACACAATAAGTGTGCATGAAAACCACGCAAACAGAAAAAAAAACACACTGACACACACATACACACACACACACACACATATATACACAATACTAAACTGCCAGCTTATTTTTAAACACAATTTTATTATGAAATGCAATTTGAGCATAATACTTTCATGTGGCATAGTAGCAAATCCTACGGCCATCCACGAAATGCTGTAACAAGATGTTTCACAACTATGCATGTGCAATAAAACAAAACATTTAAAAACAGAACACAGAACATACAAAGTGTATTTCTGCATTAATGTGTTGTCCTGAAGCAGTTCATCTATGCACTGCACTTCTGCATGTAAAATATTTACTAAATTAGAAGACTTAAAAAGAACCCATTAATGAATGTGTTACTTTAAATACATTATGAAAGACAAACATGTTCATGAAAAAAATTTAGCTAACAAATTCTACATGGTAGGTCATTGTATTTCAGTAGCTGCCATATTTTGCCTAAAGACAAGGAGAATACTTCAACTTTCTATTATCATGAAACAAAATCAGTAATTAGTGAAAATTCAATGTGCCCAAGATTATGTGGAAATTTTCTTGATTTTTTTAATGTGATAAGAATGGTAAGTAGAGTTGGTATTCAGGTAACCACGAAATTATAATGACTGGTAGTAATATTACCACATGTGAAATAATTATTATTTCTGGAAACAACACAATACCATAGTAAAATTATTAAAATATTATTTATTAATGTCAACCCCTATACTAAACATGTTGACAGTTGAATCCCTGCAGTCAGTGTCTCACAACGCTGTAAATATGTCAGCAGCACAAATACATGTGTACGCTCACCTTACTCAGAATACTGCAAATGCCACTACCTGTTTTTCTACATAGTTGGCATTACTGTAGACAAAATGATAAAAATGGCAGCCAAGTTGTTTGTTTATTTATTCCATACTAATGTGTTCATCATCATGGGAGCCAGCAACAAGTGGGAAACACTCATGACCGACGAATGCAGCATGCACAAGTCCATACAGATGGGGCATGCAAGAGAAACAGACAGGCCAAGCAACTCACGCTGGGACTGAGACACGCCAGACACCCGGCTCCTAGTGCGGCCGACACGCTCAGGTGAAGTGATGGCGCTCATCGTCATTGCTCCCACGGTGTCCACTTTCCTTGGCCGTGCTGTCGCAACATAACCCTAGCTTATGACATACTGCCATGCACTGTACCATCCAACTACATCACACATTACCAATGCCACCATGCAGCTGCATCACAACTCGCTACCGCACATCTGTCCACACGTTATCCATTAAATCTCTCATGAAGGGCATGGCAGTAAGTGAGCAATAGATGATTAATAATTATTCACACTTTTAATGATAAACAAATCACACAAGGTAACAACAACCTAGGTTTTAATGTTATACATAAAATGAAAGTATCAAGTAACTGATGGTATAAATTTAATTTTAAATTGCTTTTTTTAAAATTTTTATTGTACAAAAACTAGCATGGAATCGTAGAAACTTAAAGAATCAAAACAAGTCAAAATTGTTAAAATGTGAAATCCTTGAAATTACATGAGCCACAATCATCTTAGTGGTAGCCAAGTTGTGTCTAAAAGAAATAGTTTCTGCAGTAGTATGTATATAAAAAAACAAAGCCTCCAACTATTATGTGGTATTAATTCAGTTTCAATGACTTTCAAAATATTGTTTTCACAAAGACACCATTGCCAAAGAAAAAAAAAAGTCCATAATTTTGTTAGAAGTTATGTTAAAATATTCCACCACATTACTACACACATTTGGTTTTGAGCACCAACTTCTCATTACCTTTTATGGAGTTATGCATGCCAAGCACCACAGTGCATGTCAATACACGTGAGCTGCTCACATAGCCTTTTGTACTACCCATTACTGAAAAAGAAGAAAAAATTCCTGAGAGACGGAAAAACTTGCTTATGCTGCTGCTTGGCCGCAAACAACACCTGCCCTCCAAACAATTACAGCAAAGCCCAAGTGTCACTTTCCAGGCATGAAGGAACCCGCAGGGTATTCTCTGATGACCAATCAGTGTACAGAAGTCTAAAGGAGAGGGAACCACCCCGATGCACTATGGAAATTCACATAAATTATGCATCCCTTATTCTTTCATGAACTAAATCTTACATATCCTCCTCTTTTTAACGGATTATCTCCTCCTGAGAGATTATATCAGCGCAGTGGTACAGGCACCAAGCAGGCAGAAGACCATCCCTAAACACAATCATACATCTCTAGTACACCAGCTCAAGGAGGGGGAATATGCTCCTGGTACTATGTCCCTCCCAAGCTAAACACCACCACTTGCTATGGGAGGGGGTGGACGCTCAGGTCATACAAGCTACAAAAAAGATTGCAGGCGTTTGCTGCCATGTATTTTCTTCCCAAAGTCGACTCCAATCAATCAGGTATGGCAAGTTCATACCTCAACCCAATGAAGTTGCTGCAAGAGGAACCATTTTCAAAGGGAATAAAAGCAAACAGTTTGTGATCAGAAGAACACCTAATGGAGATTGCACTAATCATTCCACCCTTCTAATAACATTTTACTTTAATGGAAAGGATACAAATTAATATACCTAACAGCAGGAAGTAACTAATTTCATGCATATGGAAAACTCTTCCTGTCTCAATACATTTTGTAGCCATTACTACTTATTTTCCACCTAGTTCCTCAACCAAAATTTCAATGTGTCTGTATCAAAGACTAAAATGTCAACACAGCATCCTACTTACCAGTAAACATTAAAAAAATTCATATACATGCAAACGAGAATCAAGTCTGTCTAAAAGATGAATCATGCCACATTTGCCTTATTTCTGTTGCATTATTTCCCATAAACTTAAAAACAGTTTTTTCCATAAGTAATTCTTTCCCTCAATTCTGCTTTGTAAGTTTTTAACAACCGAACCAATTCTGATCCATGGCCAGTTGCCAACAGTAAACACTTCACACCTCTTATGTGTACCTACCTGCATCAGGTACAAAATTTATTTCCATTATTTGTGCATTTTCCTACATTGATATATCAAATTTGACTCTAGAAGATGTGAAATCCCTTTATGTTTTAACTCTAAATTTCTTTTAATTCTACTTTGAGGCAACTTAATTTTTCTGAAGTTATTTACAAAATGTGTGCGCTTCGAAGTACGAGATCCATCTTCAGATGAGCATAATCCATTTTCTGCCTCTACTCTTCTACTGCAGCGCACTCCTTTTCAGAATCAACCACTTCCACTTTTCCACCATAGGAACGATTTTCACCTGAGTTAGTTCACCCACTCAATTCTAGTAAAAGAATTTTGCATTTCAAAGTTTTATGCAATTAATAAATATAGGTGTAAAGCCTTGGAAAATGAAGTTAGTCCATTCACCATTACTTCCAACTTTTCTGAAGCCCTGCTAAAGTTCTACTTCCAGGATATTCCTCCACCTCATGCAAGCAAAGCTTAACAGAGTCTAGAAAATTACACCAAAGGGACAATGCACTGCATCTGTGCGCACCAAGTTTAATAATATTTTGCATAATAACTATTTCTTACTAGGCATTACCCACACACCTATTTTCTCCCTTTTTAAATTCATATTTATTACAAATTAAATATTATAATTTATAGATAAAATATAAGTAAAAGTTTAATTTAACCAAAAATAAGGTATTTTTATTACTTGTGATACATTACATATTTAGGAAATAACAAAGCACATCATACATAGAGTGATTTTTCAAAGGTTTGATTCAAAAAGTGTGAAGAAACTGTGAATAGACTAAACAACTAAATAAAATTTCTTCATAATAATCACAATTTCTCAAGAAGTATTGTGAAAACAACTAATGCACTACTATTATGAAATTAAGCGTATCTAACTAAATGAAATCCTTCCTCTTTCATACCGTAAGTATAAATTCTCTTATTTGTTATGGGGCCATGGTGGTGTAGTAATTAGACTACTCGCCTCCCACCTAGGCCAACTGGTTTCGAATCCCGGCAGGGTCGCTCCTGGAATTTTGCATGCAAGAATTGTGCCGGAAGATGCTGCTCGTTTGCAGGTTTTCTCAGCGATGCCCCGTTTCTGCTGCCTCTCCACTTACTCAAATTTGTTATAAGAAAATTAATTTTTTTTATTACAAAAAAGAAATAATTTTTATGATATATTAACACAGATGACATGCAAATAAACCATCTTTGGATTCCAGAGACTACCATGGGGTGGGGTATTTCTCAAGGTATTCCTATTTCTACGCATGTGCGGAGGTCGTTTTTTAAATGTGAAGCGAAGTCGAAGCGAAGCTTGCATTATGCAAAGGAATTTTGAAGAAAAATCTAAGTCGAAGGATTAAAAAATATATATATTAATTTATAGTAAGTAGGCTACAGTTGTCAAGTGTATTCAACTCATTTGTACTGTTACTGCCAAAAAAATGTATGCCTACTACACACTGAGCAATGGAATAAAACATATCCTAATCTTGTACTGCTGAAAAACTGAAATATCAAAATCTGCAAGAAAGTAATCATTATACATTTAGATGCCTACAAACTTTATAAAAACTACCATACTCAATATATACAGTCCCATTTGCACCACCAGGGCACAGTGATTTCAATGGATGCCTATCAACATTTGGCCTCTTCCCTTTCCTCCTCCAAGGACCCTTGTCAATGTCAGGTTGGATAATAAACTTGCTAGATGCTTACAAGGAAAGTGTACAGTTCTTCCCAAATGTGGCACACATGTCCAGCCCAACTCCTGTACTGTATGTGTGTTATGTTATGGTGGGTCACCCTCCTATTAAACTGCCTTCCACTGGTGTGTGTCAGGCATGACAGCTGTTTGCGTAACGAGAGAGAGAGAGAGAGAGAGAGAGAGAGAGAGAGAGAGAAAAGGAGAGAAAAGGAGAGAAAAGGAGAGAAAAGGAGAGAGAAAGAGAGAGAAAGAGAGAGAGAAAAGAAGAAACAAACGAAAGGGCACTGTAAAAACCATTCTTTCCTCCCCTAGGTGGGCCAACCGACTATCATCAATGTCAAGCTGGTAGATTATCTCAGCACAGTGGAGTTTGGGATACAAACCACAAACTTTGAGCTTCTTTGCCATTGCATTTTTCCTTTCCCAGCATGGGAAAACTTTCAAAAGGCCAGCACACCTCTGCAACTACTCAACTGGGAACGTAAATTATTCACAATTTTCGCATAAGATTCAAAGTTCGAATGTGAATAATTCGTAAATTCCTATTTGCAACTATTCAAATTTTTGAATATCCGCACACCCCTATTAATGATACTGGCTGCTGGTTTTGATACTAGTTTCGGTAGAAAAAACCCTTAGTGAAAATCTTCGACTTTTCACTCGAACATTTTTTTATTCAAAGATGAAGTCTAAGGTACAAAAGTCTCTGATTCGACTTCGAAAATGTGAAGCTTCGCACACCCCTACCTATTTCCACCCTCTTCATCAAACCTCGCTCATTTTTAAGTTGACCAGGAACAACAAGGCTATTCCTGAAGAATGGCAACTGGCTCCATTCAGAGCAAGCTTCTGCTACACCATCTAAACTGCCAATGTTATAAGCATAATTTTTTTAAATTAGCATTAGCATTAATTGCTAAGTGAGCAAAACTATTGTGGTACTACAAAATAAGTTCGGCTGACAAAAAAATTAATTTATACAGAATTGGCATAATATTGTGTGGTAGAATCATTATAAACACACAAAATTATTAGCACAATGTAAAAACAATACTGATAGGTACATTAATACATTTGACATAAACAACACACTTACCAGTCCCATGATCGTCTCCTATGGTAAGCGAAGCATGGAAAAGATGAAGTTAGCAAGTTGGATAACACAGCCTCAATGAAGCAAAATTACAAACACCACAAAGCAATGCTGAACAAAGTGCACGGTAAATAGGATAAATGGTTCTGGGAGGATTGGGATTTTCCACATGATCACAGACTATGAATTATGTGAACTTAAGGAAAGAACATGCTCAAGATCATTATGTTGCCAGCAGATTACTCTTGACACACAAGCAAAAGGCAAGTAAACCCCCATTACATGATAAGATTATTAAAATTACATGTAACAGTGGCAGAGTTCTTCAAATCATCATTTACATTCTCATAACCACAATCTATTAAGACTGCATAAATGTTCTATTTTAAGTATTATAATAACTTAGTAGTGTACATATGAAGTATAGTATTTTAAACACCATAGACAACTAAGATAACAAGTAAACAAAAAATATTAGTGGAATCATATAATAGAGAATTGAAAGCTACATTTCATTTCTTTTGGTTAAACCATTTCAATGCCACCTTAAAATAAAATTT
>NQII01001456.1:350407-433656 GCA_002778355.1 Clitarchus hookeri
AATCAATAAATGTTACAAATTTCACACAACCCCACAACACTGTCTTGAAAACTGTATCTGTTTTACGTTGAATTCTCAGAACTGCACTGCTTTTTAAACAGTAAAAATGTACACATTAGCAAAACTATAATAAGGGAGCATATTGGTATAAAGTGATGCACTGAAGCAAGACACCCTACTTGTGTACTGCCAAACTGCAGGGTTACGACGTTGTTGGTTTGGAAAAAATGTGAAAGGTTCTGTGCTATTAGATACTTAAAACTACTATAGTTGTACAATAAAAATATCACATAGCCAATCTGCAATAAACCACACAAAATGCTTTCATTTCAAAGTATAAAGATATCCCTCCCCTCTCTACCTCTGCTGCTGTCACCTATCGTGCAACAGAATGGGATAATTTCCATGCCCATACTAGAAGATGCTGCCTCCATATACCATCATCCCTGAACATAGTTACGGCAGTGTCACATGGCGTCACTTAGTAACAACTGACTACTGCTGACTCTTAGAAAGTTCACCTGATTTCACCTCAGGGTTAATTACACACACAATTGCCTCAACGGGAATGAACTGAAAAATGCACGTAACCAAAAAACAACATTTATCATATAGTTTGTTGCACATTACAGCTGCATAGATTTCTAAAGGATTTGTTTGATGTGATAGTTCTTGCATTTAAATCCCTTTCATACAATGCAAACATTTGGTTGTGTGTGTTTTGCTGGAATATGTCTTCAATGATGAGGGACCAGGACTTGAAGGAGTAAAATCTGCAAGGGAATATAGGATACACTGTACATGCCAGCTGTGCAATAACCATCACTGTCGCAAATCTGTACTGCTGTTCTTCCATAACAGTCAAAGCCTTGTGGCTTTAATTAACGTTAGCACAATGCTTACATAAATAAGTGCTTTAATATGTTAATACACTTCATCTGAACAAGTTTTATTGCAACTACCATATAATAAAATTGTGTACCATACAATTTTTTTTTTTTAAAAGCACAGGTTTGTCGTAAAACAAAATGTAACTCTACAACATGTCCCGGGTTGAAAATGTGATACTGACAATTCTTATGGAAATTTATGAACCAATACTGTTAAAATGTGAAAAAGTTAATCAGTCTACCTCACCTTCTGGCAAAAGATTTGGAGAAAAAAAAAGTAAGAAAGGTGGGGATAAAGGGGGGGGGGGGACAAATAAGGAGGAGGAAGGCACGGCACATGCTGATAAGGAAAATGTCCTAACAAGTAAAAAAATTAATTAATTAATTAAATTTTAAAAAGTAAGTTTTACCACATGTTTTTAACAGGCAAACTTAACATAATATGCAAACTGTTCTCAGAATAACTAAACTCAGTACCTTTAATTGATTAAAAAAACAACCTATAGCACTAAGAAAATATTTGGTGCACTTATAAAAAAAAGCAATCAGATTAGTATTCTTGCAATGATGATTCTTCTTGAAGGTCAAAATGAAAGTAGTGCTAGTTTGTGCAATCAATTCCAGTGCTACCAAATGCATAGAGTTTTGATTCAGGAGATCGCCACGCAGAGATCCAGAATAACCAATTTAGTATGGTTGGAGGAAGGGAAGGAGGTAATTGATTATCTAGTACAGAAGCCATCAGACATCCTTACGAATGTAGTAATCAGAATTTGGTAGGGTGTCAGTTGTCCATTCAGCTTTTGCCACCACCACAGCCTCTACTATTCCAAAAAAACTTACCACAAACTTGCAGTAGGTGTCATGGGGAACTTGACCCCATTTCTTCTTCAACATGATAAAGAGTTCTGTAGTGTTTGTAGGACATTTGGCCTGGCTATTAACTGGCGCTCCAACACAATTAGAAGGTGTATATCAGATTTGAGGTCACCAATTGAAATTTAGACTTTACCTAACACATGAATGTCCTCAAGCCACGCAGTTGTAGTTACTTTTATTGTGAATGGACAGAATATAAAGCTGAAAATGAAATGGTCTGCTTTCAAATTATTTTTCCAGTGCGAGTATTTCTGAACTGTCCCAAATTGCTTCACAGGGTGTTGGACATTGATGGATACATGTTTTAATGAACAAGATTATCTCTTTGTACGTAATTACGTGGGCTGTCTCTCGCACAGAAAACAATACGGTTTGGCCCAGTCGTAAGCAAAGATTTGAGAAACACTCTAAAAGTTCTTGAAGCATATATTTATATAGCTTGTAAGTACAGAGTATTTGTAGATATGTATTTATAGAGATTACCATAAAAACAAAGATATGGCAGGAATAGGCCCTTAGGCTACAAACACAAACAAAAGTCAGATGAACACATTTTCCACGTAAAAGCATGGTTGCGCAAAGAGAGAGAGAGAGAGAGAGTGTGAGTGTGAGTGTGAGTGTGAGTGTGAGTGTGAGAGAGAGAGTGTGTGTGTGTGTGTGAGAGAGAGAGAGAGAGAGAGTGTGTGTGTGTGTGTGTGTGTGTATGGTGTGTGTGTGGCGTGTGTGTGTGGGGGATGGTGTGTGTGTGTATAATAAAGCCAGTTCAATTACCCAAGCCATCACTTGTTTTCAGCACCTGTAGAGCTACCCATTAAACTGCCGACGGAACATTCTGCCATGATGAGATAGCTAGCATGTTTATTGTTCATTTATACTGTAACCAAATAAATTAATTTGTATGAATTCGATCAGCAATAAATACTGAAGAACACAATTTCATAAACTTCTATCATAACTGTTCTTTGCTCAGATTTACTGGATCTGAATATTTTCTTACAACTTGTTTAAAACTTACAGTCAATGTTTTGAGAAATTTCTGAAAAGAAATTCACTAAATAACTACTTGTAAAGATTGTAAAATGGGTTTTGTACAACTCCTATAATTATTTTTACAGTTTGACTTTCAAAATTGAATATGTACACTGCATGCAATACACGTTATATTGTGTGCATTTAAGAGCCATACATTCTCAAGTGGCATAAAAAGTCAATATCAGTTTGCAGAAGTCTGGGTGTATGAAGCATCCCACTGTAGCAATGGCACCTACTCTTTTACTCTGAAAAGGAATCTCAACACACAACATAACCTTCATTACTAGTTACCTGCATGGTCGCCTCTCCACCCAGAATGAGACGAGGCTAATTCCAAATAGACCAAGAAAATGTTTCACAGCCACTACAAACGAAAGCGACAAACACCTTGTTTCGTTTTAGCATCCAATGAACAAAGCTGTGATACAATACAACATAAAATGGAACAATGGAGAACTCGTGAATCGAGTTAGTCTAAAATGGGGACAGAATTGTTGGCATCATGGCACTGCTTTAATCACAAGAAACTAAAATGTTATTTTCCATCCGTACAAAAGGCAGCAGGAACTGAAACAGCTGTTCCGCACGCAGGATAACGGTCAACTATGTACTGCGATGTGATGTGGACACGCTTGACGCAGCAACGCAAATCTATCCAGGAAAAAATACTTCTTAAAGATTTAAAAAAAGTTTGAAGTGATCGTTTATCATGAACATACAAATATAATATGTCAACCTACTCTTGTTTAAGCAGCATAAATAAAAGTTATAAGGAGTAAGGACTTCACCACATTCACAGAACTTTACATTGCTCATTATGCAGGGCGTCAAAGGGGGGAGGGGAAAATAACCATCATTAAAGGCCAAATACAAACATTGAATAAATTAAAATACTTTTTTTTGAGGACCCTGCAAAAAGTGATGGATTTCAATGGGCAAGGTTTCAATTTTTGTCAATAGAAAATTTCTCTGAAGTGATGCAGAAGTCTTAAGCAGAGATTGTTGAACAACAAATCAAGGTACTCATGAGAGATCCTAATTTTCGAGTGATGCAGCAACATGGAGTTCATTTGCCAGCGAGGAACGCCCTAGAGGACAAGCAGGCCTAGAACTACAATTAACTAATTTGTAACTTTCCAAAATCCTTGAATGCAATATTTCTGTTATAACTTTTTTTCCCCAAAAAACTTGATATAATGGACAAACATGATATATGCTTCCACCAGGATGTACAAACAATATAAATATGTTACAGCAGAAAAATTTTAAAAAATGAATTTTACTACTATTGAATACATAACCAAAAAATTAAAATAAAATGTTATTGAGTACAGAAATCAAGAATACATTAACTAAACCATTTTTATTAGGCACATTATAACACAAAAATTAGTGTACAAAGTATGAAAAAATTATAAAACAGTTAAAAAAAACAGGTGAAACATTTGTTTGTTGTTTTATACCTAGCAGCAAATGAAATGCTAATCATCACATGTTTTATCATGCATAGCAACACTTTCACACAAATTTCTTTTGACTGTATGAAGTCGAAAGTAAAAATTAATCACAAATACAAAACTACTAAAATGCTACAAGGTAACACTTCTTTTTTTTTTTTTTTTGCTTGTTAAAAGAGTTATACACCTTGCAATGGCATTATGAAAACTTAGCAGTTGGCAACACTGCATGCCTGCAAGCAATTGCCAACCCAGCTTATGTGCAATCCATCCAGCAAGCAAGAAGCACAGTGTCAGAGGAACTTACGTAGCGAGGCCCCCGACCCGACTTTTTGGCGGGCCAAGGCAGCGTACTGAGCCCGTGCCTTGGCTCGCTGTGCGGCCTGCAAATCGATGGCGCTGTTTGAGCGCAGCGAGCTGCCGGGCGTCGCGGGGGCCCGGCGTGCTGAGGCAACGCCATCTGTGAGCGCCCAAACACAGTGTCCGTTACATGCTGCCCAGTATCACCAAGCTTGTGCACTTTGACAACTTTACATCAACAATGTCTGAATGTTGCAAGTTGTATCAAGTTCTCACAATTGTGTAACAAAATTACAACACACAAATGAACAACACACTAATATACACAATGACAGACACAACAATAAAGTGGTCTACACACAAAAAAAAAAATTGCAGCAATACTGAAAATACAACACTGAAAATCAACCGCTAGCACAACCAATAATTTCAAAATATCTTACAGAAAATTATATACAAAAACACCAAACTAATAATAATGTAATGTGCAAAAAATAAGCAAGTTTTTACATAAAGCAAAACCAAACTACAAAGATAAACACAGGGCTGTAAATCTAACATGTAGTCCACGCACCACGTCTTGGCAGATAAACTCCAAAGCGCACTAGAGAATCTATCCGCCTAGACGTGGCACGCCGACTGTAAATACCACCTGCAAAATTAAAAGTAATCAAAAAAGATTATTAAAAGTTGTTAAACTTACCTTAAAAAAATATATGTAAGAACTGAGAAGAAAAATTAATCTTAAAATATACCAATACCATTCTAAAAATAAAATACAACAAAAATCAGCAGATAAAATATTTATCAGTCCAAAGCACACCAACTGGAGGAAGAGCAACAACTACAGTGCATCAAGTCAACAGTGACCAGTGGATGATGGTGGAGGTTTGGGGGGAACAAGACATTCTTGCACCAAAGAAAACATTTACAAGTACCGGCAAAAACATAACCTTGGGAGGGAAAAAAAAATAAATTGCAAGATAAATACACCAATCCAACTTTCAACAGAAGCAAGTGCTCTCATATATAAATCATTCGTCTGGAACTGAAAGAGCCAAGAACAACATTCACCTGCATGAAAGAGTCGATTCACAAGCTCTGAGAAGTTCCACTGCTACAGAACCACTCTCGTACAGCAAACCCCAAAGTACGAGGTCAATGATCTTTCAGAACCATCATTTTGTATAGCTTTCTACCCCTACTTTAATACAAAAGTTTTCCGTTTCATGTATATACAAACTGCATAATACAATACAGATATGGGAGGAAACAAATTTTATAATTTGCAATGGTACAAAATTGGTAACTATTATGTACATATTATACACAATTGATGTATATAGTACTTATAAATGTATAACTATTATTTATAAATGCATAACTATTTAAATTCCCTCCTAGAGAGGATATAGAGAATGATGATTCATACACGGTTGTGTTTTGACTCTACATTCTACTTGAAATAGCACATAACACTTTAATGAAAAAAAAAATTATTTTTAAATAGGTCAGTGTGCTATTCATTATGTAATGTCATAAATGTTATTTCAAGAAACAATGTTGCCCAGTATAGGACAGAAGGTTGAAGAGAGACCTTCAGCAGTGAAGTAACCATATAACCCTCATAATTAATGTGGACTGCTTAGTAGAACATTCTTTATAGCATGCATATACCACGGGAATATAATTATAAAAGGAATTGGTAGTGATTACTAAAGCAGCTTTAAGCTCATGGACACCACCGCAAAGTCACACGTCACTCAAAATTTCCAAGTACTGAGTACCCAAGCGGTTTAGGTCCAAAATCCCAACCATTGACGATATATTTAACGTGAAGAGGAAAACTGTTCCCAGCCTACAGCCAAGCCAGTTCTGTCAATGTTTCCTTCTTCCACTTTCCACCACTCTGTTCTTCCTTTATGATGTAATTACATCTTGAAAATCTGACTAAAACCATAATTGAAATTAATGTGGTCTTGTTCCAATTGAGTATACAGCTACGATGCGAAAATTACCTTAAGTTAACATCATGCATGCACAAGGTGGGGGCCCACTGTGACTAGCATAAATTTTGACCATGAAAGAAAATGGTGCCAAACGAAATATTTCTCCTAGATCTGTCAATTTAAGCCATGAAAGACAAGTACCCACTTCAATACTTTCATTTCATCCCCATATCCCAAAGAAAATATTACTCACTAACACAGACGTATTCACGTAGAACCCACAGCTGCAACCCCAACACAGCCACACCCCAATTTTTTGTCTGCTACTCCCCATTTCTTTTTTGCAGCCTTGAGACATTCATCTAGTATAAGTCTAGCATTCTTCACAGCACTCTCTCTCTTCCCACTCTTGACATGTTCGTAACACCTCATTTACAATTCCTTAATAATCTCCATCATGCCCTATACCTTCGAAGTATGTTGCGCCTGCGACATTTTACCTCCGCTGCTTATATTACCCCGTTTCCACACAATCTACCAAACATCAGTGCAGTTGGCATGGAAAGGATAAGCAAGGGAGTGTTGCCCCTGACCAAGCAATGATACTACCTGTGTTAGCCTATTTTCCTGAGCACATGCAGGGCTGGTTGGGAAATCCACCCACCGCCACCCCCTTTCATGTGCAGTCTCTTCACACAGCTCCGACTGACTAAGGATGGCCGTCCAAGCTGAGAACTTGCACACCCCCCGGCCCATAACAGCACCTATTTAATGAGTGGTGGCTGTAAAAACACCAGTTTATCTACAGCGACCTTCACCTCCAGAGCTCTCTCTTCCAGTTGAAAAGCCTGGAAGCAAGTGCCTACAGTTAGCAATTAGTAGCAAAGCTGAGCCGCCCGCACTCCTTCAGAGTCCTTGGCTACCATGCTCGCAGCGCTGCCCCAGTTAGAATACCACATTGGTGTCTCTTCCATTTGAGCAATAAACCAGTGTTAAGTCAAACTGTTTCGTATGTCAGCTTGTTCAGTCATTTAAACACTGCATTGTCAGATAATTGATGCCACCTCTCTCAATCCAATTACCCACTATTCTGCTAACGCGGTTATTGATACCCCAGGAGGCGCCCAATCGTAAAGGGGCCAAGAGATGGAACCAAGTTAGGGCCACATAACAGTGACGGGCAGAATTGATTGTGCCTTAAGGGGGAATCACTTTCCCATCTGGTGTCCAGTGCAGTAGCCATGCAGTTTGACCCTCAGTCTTTCAGACAATACTGATGAGCACAATACCTGGCTGCCCACACTAACACCAAAGGAAAACCAGGCGTCATGTCTCTCTACTCATCAACCTCTGTTCATTCCCCTGTATCTAGTCCTGCCAGGGAAAGAGGATAGGAGGACACGAGCTTGTGGCGCAAAGGCCCCTGGCACAGATGGAGCATGGAAAGGATATCTAATCCTACTCGCAAGTCTCTGCTTTTTCCGCTTCTAGACATTGAGGGGGGCAAAAAGAATTGAAGGATGGGTGAAATATGCTACTGACTTCGCTCTTCCACAAGAGGGAGTGTAGGTAAATCACATATTTGAGTGTTTGAAACNCCACCAGACCTCTTGCCTTCCACCTCATCCTTTATTCTGCCACACGGACTGCCTTATGCCTTATTCCCATCGAGGGGGAGAGTCAATGAAAGCATTGAAAACCAACCAGTGCCCTCTGCAAGGCAAAACGGAGTCATCTACGACACATGCCTGAGGCAAGGAGAGGGACAGAGCCCAACAGGAATGCCAGTGAGGAGACAAAGGATCAACACAGTTCATGTAGAACCTCTTCACTCCTCCAATCAAGATCCACTTGACCAGCACAGTGGGTCCCTTTGATAGTGCACAAGGGTTCGTACACACCCAACAGGATTTGAGATAAGAGTGGAGTGGATGGAGATTTGGGCAGCTCTTTACATTGAGGTCTTGAGAGCAGATGAGGGTGAAGCGAGGCGAGTATAGAGCAGCGCTGGAATGCAAGGACATGGGGAAATGGGAGATCCCAGAGAAAACTGGCTGACCAGCGGCATCGTCCGGCACAATTCCCTTGCGTGAAAATCTGTGAGCGACCCTGCCAGGAATCAAACCCAGTTCGCCTTGGTGAGAGGTGAGTAGTCTGACCACTACACCGCAGTGACCTCTAACTTCGTATGAATAGAGGAATACAGCTGTTGCAGGTCGAGCACCCTAGTAACTGGGGAAAGGATTTTTCTACGAAGCAAAGTGCATTGGAAGAAACCAACTCATCATCAAACCACCAAGGTCCACTAATTCACTATACCCCCTCCTTTCCCTTACAACTACTCCACAGAAGTACAATCCCTGGTTAGGGCCACCACCAACTAAGGACCATATTAACCCCCAGGCTGAGCAGAATCAAGCCCCACGAAAGTAAGCTGAAACGAAGGCTATACCATGTATTCTACACTGATAAATTAAACAACATGCCTCCAGTAGTTCTTGGTACAACCTCACATAACCACCTGAACATGTACTACTCTAAACCTAGACACATCAGCTTTTCCATTTCCAGTAACTCTCATTCCTTATTATATCTCTTCTGGTCACCAAAATCATGCTTCATTAAAAATGTATCCCCGTTGCCTCTTTCTTTCATTGCTGTAATTCTCAGTACACATTTCTTCACCATGTGTTTGCATAGAGAAGTAATGGTATTAAAAGTGCCAGAGACTATCCAAAAGTGACTTGTGCACAACAAAGTTCTGTAGCTGACTTGCAATGGAACTCAATGTAACAGAGATATGCTTGCTTCCTTTAAGAGGTCACTAGTATAACACGCTAGCTGCACCCGCGGCTCCGCTCGCATGGACTACAAAATTATTGTTTAGGTTTTTTTTTTTTTATAAAGCCCGCCACCACCATGGCTCTCCACGTCCGCACATGGTCAACTGACTCGCGAAAAATTTACTTTTTCACAAAAGTTTTGATATCTCTTAAAGTATAGGCGGTAATTGTATGCTGTATGGGAAAAATCAGCTTGAATTTTACGTATTTATTTATTGAGAAATTAAATGGTAAAAAAGCTTATTAGTATTTCTCTGTTATTGATAAATATGTGTTACCACAGAGTTTTTTTTTAGGTCTTTTTATTCTACACAATTCTTTCTACATGATGTTCCATCTTTAACAGTTTAGACAGCGTATTGTAAGAGAGCGCGCTGGCAGCAAACGTTTTTCCAACTTGATTCACTATAATCGTCACTGCTTATTCCTTATGTTACTTTACGTAACAAAATGTATACTAACACCTGGCCAGAGAACATAGCTATAAATAAAATAAAAACGTATATCGGATATATGGTTCTCGAGTGATAAGTCCACTGACAAACAGCGAGACGTTGAGTTTTATAAAATGTATAGATGTAATCACAACTTTCATCACTTGAAACTACAAAAGGAACAAAGTGTGTCCTCCAAGTATGATTAAAGTCTAATTCAAATTCAAATCATCTAAAGCCATCTTTCATTTACATTAAGGCATAAGGCATCACTTGTACTGTGTTTCATTTACGAAGGCCGTTTTTTGCTAACGCATCCCTTCGTCTCAGCTGTTCTGACACGTGGAAGTAATGCTGTTTGTTATGTCAGCTGTTGACATTACGAGGGAGTTCGACGCTATATGTACAGCCAACTTGTTTCAGAGGGTATGAAATTTTCTGATGCAGCATAAACTGCAAAATCCAAAATGTGCATTTGCTGAAACAATTTTTAATTGTGTAAAGTAAATTTAAATGTTTGAATGTAAAATGTATCTAGTGCAGTGTTTTACACATGTGCTAAATAATTTCAGTTATTTTGTAACAATAATTTGCCATATACATATTGGTTACAAGCTACATAGCATAGATAACTCTAATGATTTTCTGTCGTATTCATTTTTTTCTGCAACAGACTGCAGTTAGAGTGAGAGATTATGACTTAAGTCCGTATATAATTTAATGAGGTTACGGGATTCACACACAGAAAATTTAATATAAGAGTAATCTTTTGCTGGTAAACATACGTAGAAGTGGAGAGAGGCTGAAAACTAGATTGGAGGTGGGTTTATTCTTTTTATCTTTTTTTTTTCATCCATAGCATGCTTTCGTAATAACTGCAAATCTTAGCTTATAAGATCACCAGTTATATCATTAAACTTCATTTTACCTTTTTAGTAGTGCTGTATTCATTATTTTGTTCAATTTAATGTTACAACTTTATTCATGTATGAATCGCCCACAAAATGTGTTTGCATCATGACAGAAGCAAATATTTGGTACCTTGCCCGAGTTATTCTGCGACACATTAAAATAAGTTACAGGCTTACTTTTAAGTTCTGCCTTCAAAAGTCATCGTGCCAAAAATTCATAGCTAGTTTATTTTATATTTGACACAATAATTATTACAAATGAGTACACTTGGCCGAAATGAAATAATAACTCTAGACTCACGTCTTAACGCGCTTTAAATTTCTTAAAAATAATGAAAAATAATGGAAAGTACAATATACTGTAACACTACTAGTGCAAAGCAATTGCAGATAATTCGACTTATTAATACTATAAGAAGTGACAATTCACGTAACTTGACAAACTATGATTGCACAAAATAAAAAAATTTAAAAAAACGTGGCTTTATTTTCACGCACTTCAGTTAACATGTTTAAGCTAAAACTTCAACCAAAAGTTGTAAATCTCAGATGCCCTAACACAAACACACTGACATACGTTTATGCTACAGAAACACTTTTTAATTGTACTCAATATAATAAAATCTTAAAAAACTCTGGACATAACCGTGCATAAATAAATATCACAACGTTAGGCACAAAAGTGGATAAACCTACAGAATTACTTCAGCCTGATGCAATCACATGCAATGAATACAAATCAAAAATAAGTACACTATGTATGAAGATAGCACATCTTACCCGAGACTGCCAAAATTCTAATTCCGACAAATTATATTATATGAAATGTGATATTACGTCCTTCAAGTGATGGTGACTTCAGTAACAAGTAAAAAACTTTTTGATGTGTAGATACGTATGTGTGTGTGTATGTGTGCGTGTGTGCACGCATGCGCACATTCTGTAGGCGATTCATACAGGAAACTTTCATCACATCACAAATATATATATTGCTGCACTCGAGGGAAAGAAACGCACGTAGCTGGGCCACTGCCAACATGAGCAAATAATGAAATATTAATAACGCACCAAAAACAGCACTGCACGAGAAATAGTATAATTATCAGTTTCACTAAGTCACAGTATAAACAAGGAACAAGGTTTAAAGGAATAAATAGCGAAATGTAGACACACTCTTGTGAAAATGTTTTAACCACGGAGTGGCCGACACGGCGTCTGTCACGCGAGAAGTCCGTTGGAATGTTGCTCACGACAGGGCGAAGCGGGTCAGAGCAATCCTCCTCATTAAAAATTCACGGAACTGTTGAAAGTACGAAGTAGCAGGGCAAAAATATTTTAAAAACCACTTATGTAACTGGAAACGCCGTTGTTAATGTTTGACGGGAATCTTAAAATTGCTGATATCTTTTAAGTGCACTATTTTCAGCAAGCGTTGCCAATGTGAACACATTCACACACATGTTACGAACCAGCTAATCGCAGGCACTGCAAATGGTGTAATTTGTTGTGACACTGTTACAAAAGTGGTGGTTCTGTCTGTCGACAAACTGCCTTCGTAAATGAAAAACAGTATATCATGAAACGGATAGATGGGTTTCAATGTACAACAATACTTAAGACTTATTTTTGCTGCAGATAAATACAAAGGTGTATTATGTTATCAAAATATTTTAAGGAAAATAAATATCTTGATAGTAAGGAAGCCAGACTGTAAAAACTGAACGCAATAAAAGAAAGGACGTGTTTGAATATGCACGATATTTCTTAGACCTTATGGTGATATTGCAAAAAGAACTAATGATAAGTCGAATTCTTACGTTCAACCTACATATTATTACATAATCGTAAACTACTGGGCAATTTAAAAAACATTACTGTGTAGTATTTGTTATTTCATTTTTTGTAACATGTTACAGGTGTTTTCCCTTGTTCAAAAGTTATCCAAGCCAGAGGAACTTTTAGTATTTCCACAAACAAAGAAGCTCATAAATGAGTAATCAAAGAGGAGATCCTATTAAATAATCTCTTCTTCAAAACAGCCTGGAAGAGCTTCTTTTAAACTATAATCAGGGTTTTATTAGAATGGAACTTACATATTTTACGCACTCTACTTCATTGTATATGGAGTGGGAGAAAATGGAAATACCTTTTCTCACAATTTCCCAATGTAAACTATACAAACCTGAAAACTTGAATACAGTGCTACAAGCATTTACTATTTACATGGAAGTTCTGAAGTATGTGTGAAAATTTACAAGAAATGTACCAGATGTGTGTGGAAAGCATTTTGTATATTGGAACTTTGTCTTATCCTTTCAGCATTTCTGGATGTTGTGCTCTTTCAGTTAGGTAGAAATGTGCAGGGAGGGTGAGGGGAGTTTGTTGGTACCTGCTATGTCAATAGACTTTGGGCCAGTCGAAAGCACAGGAATACCAGAGCGCTGGTGACGAGTAAGCGATGGCGTGCGCTGCAACAGGCACGGCGGGCCTGCCTGCTGGGGTGGGAACTGATGCAAGTTCTCTGTGCTGCCTGTTTCATTCAATTACAGTTACTGCTCACGACAGCCATCCACGACATCCACCACAAACACACACTGCACACTTTCTCACTCACATCAACATCCTTGTCCAATGCTGTAAAATAGTTCTTGAGGGGGAAAAAAAACAACATAAGTTACAAGTTGGCAAAGGTCATATTTTAAAAAGTGCCACTATCCTAAACAATGATTTCTATCAGCAAGATTAACTAATTGTGTACGTGAAACATGTCTTCCACTTGAAATATTTCCAATAACTACTGTAGCACTCTTCAATGAGCTGAAAGGAACACAGAAGTTTCACTCAATTTCTCTAATCCCCCTCATATTTTTATAAATTCCACATGTTCCGACTATTTTCAAACAACATTCACACAAAATATATCAATTTTAACATAATGTCAATTCAGAACACAAGGAGATCTGCACTAAAGTACAATAATACACTAATACGTAAAAGAATAACGATACGGAGTGAAGGCACCTTCCACCAGCTGTAAGTGAATCAACAAAAAACCAACAACATTAAACAACACATTTTTGCTCATGGACTATGGCATTTGGCTTTAGACTGCGGTATATGCCAAATACATCACAGTAACTATCAGTGAAACTTCCTGGTCATAAAGTTGACTATTTCATTCTCACGATTCCAATATATTAGCACCTGGATATTTTTTATTTATCCAGTAGTATATAATTACACTTCTATATTCATGTCTACTTTATTTTTAGATTCAAAAAATTGCTGTTAACTAAGTTTGAAAAAGATGAAGGAACTGAATACAAGAGGAAATTCATTCCCAGGCGAATTTCTCACAATTTTTGTTTTCACTAACTTAACTTTTTGCTGCTTGCTGCACATATGATGGAGTTCCAGCTATGTAAAAGTAGTTAACTAGCCTTATATTTCACAACACTGTCACTAAGCATAAAAGCAAACACTTACATTGTAAGAAAAAAAAATTAACACCACCCAGTAACCATTATATTATATGTGCAATTACCGCATTCTCGTATCTTTTGCTCTACACAACTTCTTTTAAATTAAGAAAGTCATGGACGTGGGTACAAAATAACATCTTTCATCCTGAAAACTGTATTAAGTGCAAAGAAAAACAATATTAAACAGATATAAGAATGTAGCACTTGCCTGCAGTATTTTAATACAAATAATGTAACTTGAATGCTAATATGTATTTAAACTACACACTAACAGTTTTGTAAAGAATTAATATAATTAACCCTCAATCTGTAACAAATTAATTATACCTTACCATCACCATAATTGTAGTGCATTAACAGTTACCTGAGCGCTTTTGAAACCAACCTTTAAAATAAAAAATAATCGCAGTAACAGCATTAATTTAAAATTAAACTGACTGACATTCTTTCGTAAATATTAAGAATGAATATTAAAGAAGATATGTTTTAATTTCTAAAAAAACAGTGTAATGGTTAAATTGGTGGCAAATGATGTGACAAACGCCAATGAATATTTCTCTCTTTACAACAGTCTGCAAGTGGTCCGACAGGTAGGCAACACATAATGCCCATTTTGAAGCCTATGGTAGGACCTCCAAGCAGTTCCTGTAAACAGTGGGATTGGAACACTTAATATTGCAAATAGAGGAGTTTGTAATGTATTTATTTACTACAGTATTACATATCTGCCTTGAGTTCATTTTGCAGCCTCAGTACATTAGCAATTTTGAACTAGTGTGCCCCCTTGGTGCTGCACAATATAACAATGTATCATCGTCATTCGTTAATGCAACTCTCCTAGACTTGTGCCT
The DNA here is from genome assembly GCA_002778355.1 of Clitarchus hookeri. Classification (NCBI taxonomy): domain Eukaryota; kingdom Metazoa; phylum Arthropoda; class Insecta; order Phasmatodea; family Phasmatidae; genus Clitarchus; species Clitarchus hookeri. The sequence goes on from NQII01001456.1 coordinate 365,436, forward strand.
AACATATGACTCTCTGCACTCTAAAGTACAGTGAACACTATTCATTTATCACACGTCTATCATTCAAACAAAAGTCCTAAGCCCTAGGTGTTGCCTACCTATCGGGCCACTCACATTCTGTTTTGAAATTTTTCCATGGATTTCGCTAAAATAGTTCACCTGAGAAAGTTACAAGACTACCTTTTCTGTTAGTTAAAACATACTGATTTTCTTAAGTTGTCTTAACAAATCATTTAACAGCTTAGTGTTAAAAAGTTTCATCCAAACATAGGGTGGCAACCCTTATTTACGAAATGAAAGGAGACGATACTACCAACCACATTTTCAGAGGTGTAACATCTCTTTTATACAAATCACTATTCACAGATTTCTTACTTTACAAGAACTGACACGTGACGCCAGTGACTGACGACGTCACGGTCAGGCAAGGTTTTAATGTGTCGGTCAGACACACTGTCTGTATAACTGGATTGACTTTACTGGCTGCTATATTCTGTACCATATAAGAAGGCCACTTTTTGACAGCTCGGCGAAAGTAGCACCACTGTTTACATCTGACTACGTATCCTTCCGCCATCAGCTGGTCCTTCACGTCGGGGCTGTATTTTTTATCAATACGCTGTCAGCTAATCCACTTCTCATTGTACTGTAATGCTAAACAAATTTTAAGATATTTTAAGACTGACATCTGTCAAAAAATATAAGTAGGTTATAAAGTTAAAAATATAAAATGTTGCAAATAATTAGATATTTGATAACTCTTTTTTAATTTGTCCGAGATAGTGAATTTGGGTTAAAATTTGCGAGACGGTCTGTTGTATCTATTATTACACTTTGGACGTTATAGCTAATATATTCGAGTTGGAAATATGTGATGTGGAATAACGTTAGAATTGCTTAAAAACTATTCACGCGTATCTACGGAATCAAGGAGATGGGTTTCGAGAGAACAATATGGCGTATAATTTACGTAGACGAACGATTACCGGCCGAATATAAATGACTTGTACTCCAAATCGTTGTATATGAAATATATGTTACTTTAAAAATTATGTAGAGCTCGTGGAAAAATATAAATATAAGCATATGTTTGTAAATTTGTTATATATCGCGCAGGAGAGAGGTTCATTTCTGGCTGGTAATAGCTCGCAGAATATCCTATAGATAGCGCGCAGCATGTCACGACGAAGTTTTGAGTAACTCTCTTTATGGTCAACAGATGGTGTCTCTTATTAAGTTGATAATTCTTATGTTACGGACTGGAAATATATTTAAAATTGTTGTCGTTTCGTCAAATTATTAGAAAAAATAATTGAACAATATTATGCAATATTTCTGTATGCTTTTGGAATTAATATCATGGACGTGTTGAAAGCGAGGTTGGAGAGGGATGATACGACGTGAAAAAGCTTTCTGAAGTTAGCACAACTTCAGAAAATTTTTCCACGTCGTATCGTTCTATTGTACATTTCATTTTGATCACCTAAATATAACTACATTATCACGAAGTTTAATTTTTAACACTAACAACCATTGTTTTGTGACCTCGTAAAATAAAATGTATTAATAAATCTACGACCTCTTTCTTATATGCATATTTTCTGCTTTTCTGATGTGAATCGGCAGTGCACTCAGAATAGCCAACGTAATTTTAACTTTTGTTCGTTCGTGCATCAGCTGATGCAAGATTTTGTAAATGGCGCTTTGTTTGTTTCGTATAAGTCAAGTTGCCCCTCACTGACTGTCAGAAAGTGGCCTTGTTATACGGTATGGACCATAGCCGGTCCCTGGCCGGTATATAAACTGGGACGCGTGACTTGATGGCATGGCACAAAGTCTGCTGTGGGTCTAACTGTCCTTCGCACTACTGGTTTGCACACTGCCACTGGTTTCCCTGTATTGGACGTGGCCCGGGGTAGTTCCTGTCTCGGCCGCTGTTGCTGGCTGGAACTCGTGCCCAGTCCATGGGCGAAGGTGTTGCTGCGGCTGGCGGTGCTGGTTGGAGCCCACGGAAAGCTGCTGGTCCTGCTGGGTCTGAACCAAGGATTGCCTCGCCGGCAGTCTTGTACGATGGCTGAAAGAGGGAGCTGCGAGGGGAATGAAAGGTGAGGCCTCTCCAGTTGGCGAGCAGCCTGAACTCATTCCCGAGGGGTTAGACTACAGAGGACAGTTGGCACTGGGTTGCAGTTCACTCTAGGCTCAGAGGCAGTAGCTGCCTTCTTAGCTCTCCACTTTGCACCACTCCTATGGGTGTATTGCATAGAGGTAGGAAACAAGGTCTGCCACGCTAAGGAAGAGCAGGTGACTAAGATCCCTAGCTAGGTATGAAGCCAGCTGTGGCTGGGCCACTCAGATTCAGTCCAATTACTCCTTATGGCGAAAATAACGCAGTGGATGGAGCACTAGGCTGACCAGAATGTCCAGTCACGTCGTGGGTGTGGCCCAAAAGGGGTCAGACCTCCAGAACCAGTCTTATCCCTTCTTCTGACAAAAATAACAATGCAATGGATGTAGTGAATTGGCTGGGCTGGCTGACTAGCCGCCTTGTGAATTGAGTTTCTAGTGGTTGTGGCTCTACGGTACGTGTGCACCAGGTACCTTGGCATACCTGATCCACAGTATGGGTGGCCGTCGCATGTGTGCATGCATGTGTGAAACATGCATGTGTGCATGCATGTGTGAAACATGCATGTGTGAAACATGCGTGCGCTCAGTTAGGAGTGGTATATAGTCCCATCTCGAGTGAGAAACACAGAGTTGTTTTTTAATAATGATCATTTTGAAACTATTAAAGATGTGACAAAATTTTTTTCCTTATAAGTAAAACCTTCTATTGTTTGATCTATGGTTATACTTTACCATACTATCTGTGTTGAATATACTTTTTAAAATGATGAAATTGCGTAACTTTGTGCAAGAATTTCAGTTAATTGGAAAATAAATAGTTGCAACAAAAATAATAGTGGAATACGCTATAGTTTTCCAAGTACAATCATGCCAAAAAAAAAGGTGTTATCACAGATTGAATTTAAAGAAATTTAACACAAACTGTAGATAAGTTTTGCACATTTTGAGACTCGTCTCGTGCTGCTGCCTACTCCTTACGTGATTTTCGTCTCACCCTGAGTGCTAGCCGGGAAGTGAGGGGATGNGGGTCCGTTAGGCTGGCCCGAAGAGGTAGTCTTGGGCTGGAGGGTTGAGACATCCCGACAGATCGCTCGTGCGACTGTTCGCAGTACTAGGTTGTTGACGTGTTTCACTCTGCTAGCTGCATTGCTTGCATTCTTCTTCTAAGAACGAATATTTAGGGACACATTTTCAAGCCGTAATTTATCAAAACAATTGAACATAGAAATGTTTTCCACTAGTTGCTATGAATTTATTGAAGCGTAGTTTGATATATGAATAATGAAATTAATAAGAATATTTGACACACAAGTAGACGAATGTTGTGTTTTCAAGTCGAACGTGGGTCCGTGGTTGGAATAGTTTCAAAAGATACTATCAGCTTAAAAANAGACGAATGTTGTGTTTTCAAGTCGAACGTGGGTCCGTGGTTGGAATAGTTTCAAAAGATACTATCAGCTTAAAAAGTTAGATTGAAATTATATATTGTTAATTAGATATGACAAACAAATCCAAATATTTATATGGCCACCATTCTGAAAATCACTGTCTGACCCCATTTAAATCATGTAACTTTACATAGTCTTCTGTAGCTGTGCAAAATTTGGTGGAAATAGTTGAATTATTCCGAAAATATGGCAAAATGTTTAATTCGCTCAACTGACACTACTTTGAAAATAAACTGGCAAAAGAGGATCTCTGTATGCATAAATGAGACTTCTAATTAATACTGTTTGTGTACAAAATTTGGTCGAATTTCGTTGAAATTATTAATAGATATAATAAATTATTTATATAAACCCCTATTAAAACATGCATTCCGCACATAACACATGATCATTTACATAATCTACTGTAGCAATACTTGAGTGAAAGGTTGGCATGAATTGGTTGATTGGTCCTCAAGGTATGGCATTAAACGTCCATTGTTCATGTGACGATCTTCATAAATGGAGGACAAAAAGTTTATGTACTAGCACATTCGATGATCGTCATAGATACAAAAGTTAAATTTAAATTTGTTCCATAGTTTTGCAGATAACGCACACTAAGCTAAAATGTTTGTATAGGCGCCATTCAGAAAAAAAGAGACTTTTACATTTAAAACAAAAATTAATGTGGTCCTACAACAGTACAACTTCTTTGCCACATTCAAAAGAAATAGGCTGATTCCAGAGATACGGCATAAAACTGTATTTCTTGTGGTACTATTTTACAAAATGGAGGCTAAATGAGGCTTTCCNTGATTCCAGAGATACGGCATAAAACTGTATTTCTTGTGGTACTATTTTACAAAATGGAGGCTAAATGAGGCTTTCCATAGACAATTTTGATGGACATAATGTCAGCATACAGTGTTAAGTTGAAATCTATTTTGCAGTTTCGTAGATAAAATATTCTGAGCTAAAATGTTTATATGGTCGCCATTTGGAAAACATGTAAATCTGACACACTCAAAATTTATCAGTTTACATGGCCTGTCATCGTGCTACTTGTTTGCCAAATTTGGTAGAAATTGGTTGTTTGTTCGGAGATATCACATAATTTTAATTTGTCACGTGATACTATATTACAAAATGGTGGACAAAAGAGATTTTGTGTGGACACATTAGATGGTTGTAATATATATGGTCAGTATACAAAGTTTCATAAAGTAACCTGCCTCAAAGTGCTGCTCTTGATGTGTAGTGGTGTATTCAAATTATATCAATTTATGGCATGTAATACTGCTTTGAAACTTATTACTAGAACAAATTTCTATTTCTTACCAGGCCAAAGAATCGTAACCAGTACCATTTTACTTTGTCCAATGGTGTTTTTCATCCTTTCTTGTTTTACAAGGAATTTGAATTATGAAAATTGCTTGATTAGGTTTTAGGCTACATTAATTTAAGTCTGCGTTATGTTTTCGTGTACTGTACTGATGGTTGCGGAGTTACAACGATTCCAGCTCCCATTCAACCTTTAATGGAAATGTTTACATCTGCACATGGCAGAAAGTTTAGTAATGAGGTGAACATATCGTGGCTTTCAAAAGTGTTCAGTTAACAGTACAACCACTAAGTTAGTAACAAGGAGAAAAAATACACCAAGCACACCCAATACTACTAGGCACACTGAAACAAAAAAAAGTATTGCACAAATTACTAGACTACCAACTCCTGTAGCCAGAATTTAAAAAATAAGAATGCTTAGTTCCTAGTACCATAATGGTAAACTAACTGCACTTCCTTGGGACAATTTAAAGTTGTGTTAGGCAATAATTAAAAATATAGGTAATTCTCATTATACAAAAAAATTAATGAGGAAACTCCAGATCAAAAATATAATTTAGCTGCCACCAAAACTGTAACAGAAATGTATTTAACAAATTCTCCCCACACACATAAAAAACCAAATGACTAAAACCAAGTACCTCCAACCTCTGCACTACCTAATAAAACCTACAGAAACATTGGTACCAACATAACATATTCAATTTCTTCTTCGCAGCAGATCCAGGCTGCTTGCACGATGATGGAGTGGTAATGGAGCACTTCATCCTGTCCGACTTGCATGGCGTGAATTTATTTCTGTTACATGGCGTACATGGCACCCGAAACCCAAAAGATTTCTTTCTGATGTATTTATTAGGTGCTTTTAAAACACTAAGACGAGACTTTCTCTTTCTNCGCAGCAGATCCAGGCTGCTTGCACGATGATGGAGTGGTAATGGAGCACTTCATCCTGTCCGACTTGCATGGCGTGAATTTATTTCTGTTACATGGCGTACATGGCGCCCGAAACCCAAAAGATTTCTTTCTGATGTATTTATTAGGTGCTTTTAAAACACTAAGACGAGACTTTCTCTTTCTGTTCAAACTACTGCACGGCAAAGTAACAGTTTTCTTGTGGATTAATGTACAACCACTAGAGGTTAATTTGAGAAGTTTTGGGGTTGGCAGATGAATATCTGAAGATGCAACTGAGAGTACGGGTAAAGGCTTTGTTTTCAGTGGTCTGCCTACACTTCTGAATAGTTCACGTTTGTAGGGAGGTGGCATGCATCCTGAAATAGTTTAAACCATAAAGTATACAATATATTACAAGTATTATAAACAATAAGAAAACTTAAATACTAAATAGTAAAAGAAAATTATGAAAACTGTGGCACACAAAAAGAGCAAGCATTGTTTTGCTACTGTATTCATACTAATAAACCTATGTACATAATAATCAAATAAAAAATTATCAGAAATACAGTAAACTCCTGCACACATTCGTGCTTCAGCAATACAATTTTTGGCTCATCTGCATATTATGTATATGGAAATGGGGATAAGCATATCACAATATCTTGTAAACACGACAATAACAAACCATGTGTCGCTATCTCTGTATAGGAGATCCTCTCTCTATTGACCCCATTCCACCTTTCTACAATGACATGTTTTTGAGGAACCGTACAAAATTTGAGGGAAATCTAATGAAAAATAAANTAATGAAAAAAAGTAAAAAATTTGAGGGAAATCTAATGAAAAATAAATTTGTTGCACTTAATTTTGGTTGCTGCATTTTGCATTCCTCTTGGTGGGTGATTTACTGGCCTCGGGCATAGCCGTCTCTATTGTTTTGTCTCATGTAACTTCGCAAGATTGTGACAGTCAGCGAGTGGCAACTTGATGTACACGAAACAAGCAAAGTGCCATTTACAAAATCCTGTATCAGCTGATGCACGAACGAACAAAAGTTAATACTATGTTGGCTTTTCTGAGTGCACTGCCGACGCACATCAGACAAGTAGAAAATATGCGATAAGAAAGAGTTCCCAGATTAATTAATACATTTTATTTTACGTGGTCACAAACAGCAATTGTTGAGAGTTACTAACTAAACTTCGTGATAAAGTAGTTATGTATGGGTGTTCAAAATGAAACAAAACTTCAAAACCCTGAGAGTTTTTTTCACGTCCTATCCCCATCCATGCGTGATTGACATTAATTTAAAAAGCATACAGAAATATTGCATGGTATTGTTCAATTATTTTTGTAATAATTTGACGAAATATATTTTTTTAAATTTGTGTAGTTGAGCCAGTAATACAAGAAAAGTTATTTTTTAAAAGACTTTTCTTCAATTTCTTTCTTCCTTTCTATACTGTGTACCATATAAGAAGGCCACATTCTTGACAGTTGACAATCGCCGTGTCTTTTCGTTTATGTATCCATTCGCCATCAACAGGCGTGTCAAGAATAGGCTTTGATGTGGCGAGTCAGCGCGTCCAGGAGGTGCTGCTCCGTGTGGCAATTGGTGAACTGCTTGGGTGGCGCTGCATTCGTAAATGGAGCTTGGTGGACGTGTGTAGGGTCATTCGTAAACGCTGTACACGAAATATATCTTACTTTAAAAATTATACAGAGCTCGCGGGAAAATAAAATTATTTGTATATGCGCGTGAATACGTTATTTTAAACAACAAAACTATAATATGTTTCTGGGTGTAGTTCGGGATATGGATAACAGATGGCATGGAAGGGCATATTGCAAATGATGGTGCGCTTTTAACTCACAAGATGGCAGCACCTGGTTTGAGAGTCTGGAAACTTTGGATTTTTTCGTCACATTTGGATACGTATCGTTTTATTGTGCATCTCATTTTGAACACCTATACATTACTATTTTATCACGAAGTTTCGTTTCTAAAACTAAAAACTGCTGTTTTATGACCACGTAAAATAAAATGTATTAATTAATCTACGAACTCTTTCTTATCCGCGTATCTTCTTCTTGTGTGATGTGCTTCGACACTGCTCTCAGAATAGCCAACGTAATAATAACTTTTGTTCGTTCGTGCATCAGCTGATACAGGATTTTGTAAATGGCACGTTATTTGTTTTCAATATATTAAGTTGCCACTCATTGACTGTCAGAATGTGGCCTTCTTATATGAAATGAACTATAACAGAATATTTTTTATTTAAATATTCCGTAAGTTTGAAAATGCACACGGAACTCAGTCATTCTTTAAAATTGGCTTTTCTCTCATACATTCAAACCAATTTCCTAATACATGCCACCGAGCTATTGTCTTATGTCCAATCTTTCTGTGGGATGGTACAAATCCATTGTGTGCAGATCTGGATTGCTGGGTACTTGGAAATACTGCACACATCGTTCTAATTTGATACTTGTTTCATAATTACTTTTGCATTGGGGCATTATGCAGGTAATGTTGCATTATCATAGCACTTCACATAGCACTATATACTTTAAACAAGTTTGTAAATGAATGAAAACATTAGCACTTCTGCTTCTTCGACACTGAAAAAGTTCCGGCACTGACCCTTCCGCACTGTCGCTCGCCGCGGCCTTCCACTACAAACAGCTACGACTTAGGGCACATCTCTAAAANGCACTGACCCTTCCGCACTGTCGCTCGCCGCGGCCTTCCACTACAAACAGCTACGACTTAGGGCACATCTCTAAAAATAGATACCACCCCTCTGCACCACCAGCACTAGCCAATACTTATTGACTGCCCACCCTCCACCCCTCAGGCAGTCAAATGTTAACACATGATGCAACTACAGTCACATGTTTGTTCTGCCCTCATGCTCACAGGTTTTGTAATTGTTTGACAACAAATTCGAGACGGGTCAGTTACAGTTGATGGTTCTTGGTTCCGCCGATTCTTAGCCCCGAGAACCAGAGTTATATTCTTGGTTCCCCTACTATTTATAACAGCAACAGACATTGTTCTCACCAAATTCGTAATATGTACAAAAATAATTTTAATGTAAAATTTATTTGCCAAAAAAAAAAAATGGAAATCACACGAACAAAATTGTTTTACTGTAAACAAACAGATATGTCAGCCATGAACTAAAGGAAAATACAAAAAATGTCACAGAATTCTGGTACGTACACTATGTAGGAGATTTTTTGCAGTATCAACACTAGCAACACTACCATCATTCCAATTAACTATTCGTAAGATCGATCACTGGGAAATGACATCCATGTAAACTGCTGATATGCCATCAGTGGAAAAACTACAGTCCTTACAGTTGGTAATGCATCCATGGCAAAAACAAAACACTTGGAGCGTTTTGAGGTTAAGAAGTTTTTATTACCAAGTTGTTACCGGTGTCAACTGGTAATAAGTGAAACTGTTTCAACAGTAAATTCCCAGGGCGCCAGGCCATGAATATGTGCACGGCCACGCGGTAGGCAGACACTCTACTCTAACAGTGTGCGACGTCGCCACGTGGCTACTTATTTGACGTCGGAACATACATGCCCTTACTATTCTGTTCTACTGTTGCCCGCAGAACACGTCTTACACTGTAACACGACTGGGAAGGTGCTAGACTACACAAATGGAGTCAACCACATGCTCGTTATAATCGTGTGCCATCCGACATGTAATTAACAAAAAAGTTATACGTTGTCACTTCAGACAGTACAGAAAATACACACAAAGTTACACTGTAAAATAGCCAGGCGGCTGCACTCAAATTAAGGTGAAATCCAGTCTGATTCAGCCCAGGTACAAATTACACGTTAACACAAGGTAAAAAGCTTCACTGCAGAAAATATTAAGTTAAGAAATCCTCGAAAAGCGGGTGGGCCAAAAGCCGGCGGCGGGGGTGAAACAAAAAGGTTTTAAAATAATTAGACGACCAGAACTACTGTATCAGTAAGAGCAATGAGTGAAACCGCCGCAGACCACGCGGCATGCGTCCGTCAGGCACAAGCTCAGAATAGAGACTGACCAATGGCCGTCGGAAGCGGAGCACGTGCAAACTGCCGGGAGTGGCGGCCCCATGAACCACACAAGCAGAGATGTAACATAAGCATAGATGAAAATGATATGGAACAATGCTAACACAAGAAATCACTATAATGTGTGCAGGAGTACACTGCAAAATAATCTTACAAGACAATACTTAAATTTACCAGCCCTTCAAATTAAAACGTGCATAGGAGTACACGAGTAGGGCACTTTATACTTAAAATTAACACATGCTGGAACGTCCCTGGTGGACCCTCGGGAGCTTGCGCACACACACACCAACCGACCGCATTACACGCATAAGACTCCTGCACAAGTGACCCGCGGCGGCCTTACGCCCGCCGAGGGAAGAGGTTGGGTGACAAAGTTTCCACATCGTATTGGTACCGAAAATGTAGTTCTTTATTGTAGACCAGATAATACTTTTATTAACCAAGATAAAAAACAAATAAGAGCTTCTGATGTGTGGCAGTATTTTGCTATTCAGAGTGAAAATTAATTCTATGCAACGTTTCAACTGTATAAAAAAAACAGATTTATTAGGGTGAGACGAAATAAACATCAAACTCAAAAACACACTTAACAAATATTCATTAGTTGAAAATGGGATGTACAATTTCATCGCTACCAAAATACAAGGTCACAGGTGNACACACTTAACAAATATTCATTAGTTGAAAATGGGATGTACAATTTCATCGCTACCAAAATACAAGGTCACAGGTGAGCTAGATTTTGAAAAAGTTTCAGAGTTTTTTTACACTTTTGACAGCAAAAACAAAGAACAGAGAACCAATTTTTAAAAACCAAAACCAAACCAAAAACCAGTAAATAAATGGAACAGACAACCCTAGTTGAAATATCCTCAGATTTTAAAGTTGGAGGCCATCAAACATTGAATTAGTGATCGGAAAAAAGAAGACAGTGCATTTGACTGTCGAAAAAAAGGTCACAGATAGCCTNACACACTTAACAAATATTCATTAGTTGAAAATGGGATGTACAATTTCATCGCTACCAAAATACAAGGTCACAGGTAAGCTAGATTTTGAAAAAGTTTCAGAGTTTTTTTACACTTTTGACAGCAAAAACAAAGAACAGAGAACCAATTTTTAAAAACCAAAACCAAACCAAAAACCAGTAAATAAATGGAACAGACAACCCTAGTTGAAATATCCTCAGATTTTAAAGTTGGAGGTCATCAAACATTGAATTAGTGATCGGAAAAAAGAAGACAGTGCATTTGACTGTCGAAAAAAAGGTCACAGATAGCCTNCATCAAACATTGAATTAGTGATCGGAAAAAAGAAGACAGTGCATTTGACTGTCGAAAAAAAGGTCACAGATAGCCTACTGTTGTATCATTTTATTTCTGCGCATCAGCGGTAAAGGGCACGATGAACATTTCACAAAACCAAGGTTTTGACATTGTTTTGCTGTATTTTTCACTCTTTTCTGGGTTGCAAAGCATTACGGAATGCAGTTTAGCCAGTAGGAAAGGGCACTATGTGCCACCATGGTATTGACGTACAGAGCACTACTGTAAAATTCAATAGTGCCCTTACTTCCAATGCACAGATTTGGAAGTAGTCTGTTTATCAATATAAATTAATATTTTGTTGAAATATCCCTACTTAACATAGTTAGGAAAAAAGTAGGCAGTGCTCAATGTTACAGTTTTTATAATTGTTTGGCAACAAGGAAAGTTATAGATACCCTACTGTGGTATCAATTTATTCGGAAGGCATGTGTAAATCCTCGCACTGCTCGTTAACATTTTGGGAGATAAGGGGAAGCTATGTATATGACCCACAGGTATTATCATTTTTTCAAAAAACCTAGGTCTATTAATATAAATTAATATCTCATTTTAAAAATGTGTAATTTTTGCACTTAAGACAATTGAACACAGACTTCATGCAAAAAAACTGCAACTTTTGATGTACAGGAGTTGGAGGTGGAAAATCTGTCCAAAATTACCCAAAATATTATTACAATCTTTCCACAATGACTTAATTTAAGGAAACCGTGAGAGGTCTTTTTGAAAGGTTCTACTGTACATTCCAAAGGAAGATTTTTGAAAGTAATTGTGATCCCCTCTTCTCATAACTAATAACCAATTAAACAAACTTTTATTGCGTTAATTTTTAAAATTGTTATACAACATTAATTTTATTAGAATTGCAAACAAAACTGACATAACTGAATTAATCCATAATAAAGACNAAAATTGTTATACAACATTAATTTTATTAGAATTGCAAACAAAACTGACATAACTGAATTAATCCATAATAAAGACTTTTGGGAGTCATGGTAGCAATCAAGATCTCTGTACATACTAAAGTTCATGTATCTGTGTAAAGCAATAAGTTTGCTCAACCAAGTTTTTAATGACAGACATCTTTCCTATGTATCCGATGGTCCCAATCATCACTGTTTAGTGAGAGTTTACAGTAAGTACATACTTGGTTGTTACATTGATTATTCCACGTNGATGGTCCCAATCATCACTGTTTAGTGAGAGTTTACAGTAAGTACATACTTGGTTGTTACATTGATTATTCCACGTACACAAATAATAGTTCTAATCTTTAACGTTTAGTAAGTAAGGTTAGAATGATGCTATTCAGATGCGAGTGTGCGCACGGCATGATTTTAGAAACCAACAAAACAATGCCTGATCTTTGATGGCAAATGCAGGTGAGAGCCCTTGGTGTATCACACTGCCGTAGTACTTACCAGTTGCACTGCCCGTGAAGCGAGGTCGAGGCGTTGTTCCGTATCGACCCTGCTGGTTGAGGGAGTTACTGCTGCTGCTGTTCGACATCGTCAGGTCACCGTTCAGAGCCCTTTTGTAGGAAATGTCGAGGGAATTCAGCAATGCCTCTGCTTGATCAGGAAAATGGCTGCGGAAGCTCCAGTACGCTCTGCGCGATCAGAACACAACTCCAGTATAACTTGTCTGTATGGTAACCACCAAGAGTAAATGCAGTTTCATAATGCTTTGACAGAACTTTTTTTTAACTGAAAAATAATGGAGAATAATTTAAGTGTTTCAAAATAAAACTTGGGGGTTGCTGTAGTGTAGCAGACACACTACTTGTCTCCAACCAATGCGAACCAGGCTTGATTCTTAATGAGGTCATTCGGATTTTCACACAAGGGAAAGGTTAGGGTTTTCTTGGGGCACTCCCATTCCCCCTGATCTTACATTCCATTGCAGCTCCATCTTCACCTCATTTCACCATCATAAGTACTCAAGATCTCTATGTTGAGTGGAGACCAAAAATTCTCAACTCAGAGAGAAAACTTTTCCATGGTGATAATGTCAAGAACAACCACTCATTTAAAGAAGGAGTAAGTACACTGATGTTTTGCCGATATAAGAAGTGGGTAATTGACACAAGCACATAATGAGAAAGCACTCACTTGCGAGACGAGAGGCGAACTTCGAGATCAGCATCTGCGATGCCCTTCTTGATTGCATCCTGCAGGAGAGTGCAGTGCCTCTCGAGGCTGTGCGTCGACCACGAGCTCAGCAGCTGCTCTAGGAACTCGCAACATGCACGCCGAATGTCCTTCGATTTCGAGTTCAGGTTCTGCGTTATGATTGGTATCATACGATGCGAGTGAGTGTAACGAATTAAAAAACGTACAGTAACTAACCCTGCTGATGCCATCACCTGCAAAAATTTCAAAAATTATTATAAATATTTTACTTACAATTTTCTACAAAAAAAAGCAAACATTTTAATATGAAACCAAAATCAAGGCAATGTGTGTGAATCAGTATCTTTTGACTAAGGCCTGCAAATTTGCCATAACCAAGAGAAACACATTACTGCACTATGTCTCAGAGTCTACTAGTAAAATATGATATCAAAAGAAGCACTTACAAATTAACACACACTATTCAGTTTAAACACAGTTTCTTTAACGTAACGCACAAATTTGGACTAAAATCAAATGATAATGTAAGAATTAAGGTTCAAATACTGAGCACACACCAGCTGCATCCAAACAAACTTTTGGATCCCAACACTGGATGGCATTTCTGCTACCGTAACTGTCAACATCACATAGTTTAAGACTGGTGGCTGCATACTGTTCACATCATTCGAGGCAAAACTACGACCCGCAGGCCACGCCATTAATGGCCACGAGCTTGACTTGAGAGGCCCATCGCAACTTTGAAAAATAACACTTGAAATGGCCCNGGCCACGCCATTAATGGCCACGAGCTTGACTTGAGAGGCCCATCGCAACTTTGAAAAATAACACTTGAAATGGCCCCCAAAATTTATAATATATTACAGACTGCAACATTGCACTAAAATAAACTACATTAATTATTCAGCAAATTCTTATATAATTTTTATTCAACATAAAGTATGAATAATAACACACAACAAAAGGCCTAATTCAGGTGTCTTATAGGTTAAATTCCTGATTTACACAAAGGGTTTATTTGAAATTTTATGATGCTTCTCCGAACTGGATTTTAAAGCAACTATAATATATTTGCATTTTAAACAGCTTAACAAGAATGTGCCTATCTTACAATATATCTTAAGTTAGACAAATTTTCTAACAAACACTATAACTTCACTTAAAATTGTACTTGTAACAATTACATTTAAATATAGCAGTAAACACTTCCTATTTCTTTTTCATTTCTATCAGAAAATTACAATGTAAGTTTCATTGTCTTTGATCCCATAAATCAGTTTCTACTTCTGTTAGTAACATAGTTGGACAAGTATTTTTTTTTACTTAAGACGTGGTCTTTAATTTAAGACAATTAAAGAAAGTATTTATAATTTTTTTGTGATGAAGTCGTGCAAGTTCATGGTGACAAAAGGTTACTTCAAAGTGTTAAATAACACAGATAGGCCCAAATGCAGTGTAGTGCGACGACAGCAAAACCAATGTATGTGNGTTACTTCAAAGTGTTAAATAACACAGATAGGCCCAAATGCAGTGTAGTGCGACGACAGCAAAACCAATGTATGTGCTGACAATGTATTTCATCTCTCAACTATTAGTGTTAATCGTGCATGTGAACATGCATAATAGATGCTGATATATGCCATGGTGGGTACTATTTAATTTAGAATAACATGTTGTGTTCATCCAGTCGTCATTCCTGCATCAAGAGTGAACAGGAAATTGACTGGATTTAGTTTCTGGCAGACAGTCAAAAATATAGCAACAAGTACAACAAAGTAAATGCGTAGCACCATTCACACTTAAAGATATTTGTACTTTGTTGTTAATGCTTTCTTGTCAAACAGTACAGTAAAAATATTATTCGAAGATTGATACAAAAAAACACATTTATAGCATTATTTATGTAGGAATTTTGGTCGGAGCTTGGAAAATTTTTTTGGCAGTTACAGATTTTCATTCCATCCATGTTTAGAGTTTCCACTTTATTAGTTTCATATCAAGCATGTACATAAATGTCACAGTGGTAAGACTGTCGGGCATGCCACATTATTAACATTCTGTTTTCTGAGAAAAAAAATCTAAATTTCTTAAATTTTTTAAATAAATACAGAATGATTTTTTGATGATATGCAGTAACCATATAATTTTAAAAGGTGGCTTCTTTCATTTCATAACTTAATGGGTTCACCAGAGCTTAAGAATTTTCTATTTAAGGAAAGAACTGTATACCTTAGTAATTTTGACCAAATAGCATATGTTTTGGAATGCTTCAGATCTAGCTCAGAAAAATACAAAGTGGTTAGTATGCTTGCTCTGAACTAATTCAATATTTTATCAAAACAGAGTTATCACTATATGCAAAACTAAAGGCAGTACAATTCAATGGGTGTTTTTATTACTCGTAAGCCTAGTATGAACTCTATTTTGACAAAGGGCAGGAAATGAGGTTGGGTAAATTTAAACCAAATTCAGAAGGTGATGCTGTGAAAAGTTAGTAAAACTGCTCAGCAATGATGTAATTTGACAAGAAATAAGTTCACGCGATACAAGTGACCAAGCTTTTGTGTGTTACCGATTTTGAATTAACAAAATTTGCTCTTATTTTTCAGGGCTTTGTTGTAATGTTAACCACAAGCATGCACAGGGTTAGGTGATGGATGGTGCAGTAGCAAAATTAAGATCCACTTTTATGATATTTGAAATATAAAGTAAGAACATATATAAAACATATTTTTAATTTAGTGGTTGTTTAAAAATGCAGTCTTGGATGGAAACACGACATTGGCAAGATCCTCTTTAGAGTTATTAATGACATGCTGCAATGGAAGGGTGCAGCTGCACCCCCTGCACCCCTCTTGTGCATGCCTATCTTGTTAACTGGTAAGATATGGTACACCATAAATAACAAGATACAGTCTCAAAGACATGAATGCCCCCTGAAAAGTTATGATAAAAACAGAAACAAACAAGTATCATCATCTCAAGGTCATGGACTAGATCATTTACGGAGCTGATAACCTTATCTCCCATGGTTAAAAGTTTGAATGCAGCATGCCACAGTAGGTCTAGTGTGGCTTAGTGCCACAANTGATAACCTTATCTCCCATGGTTAAAAGTTTGAATGCAGCATGCCACAGTAGGTCTAGTGTGGCTTAGTGCCACAATGGTTGAGGTTATGTCAGCATAAAATAAAAACCACTGAACCTATTTTGGTTGGACAAAGTTTATTGGCATCTATGCATTATACACAATCTGTACATGATCCAAAACTTGAACACCACCCATAGTAACAATCAATTTATGAAACATTAAAATTTCATTGACTAATTTAAATTTCTTTTTTTACGAGAATACAATTTAGGAGCTTGTGAAACAGTAATAACGGCAGTCTGATTTATAATACCTTCATGAACAGCAAAAGTCTTCCAACATGTAATATGACAAACAAAAATTTGATTTATATAAATATGAGAAGGGGCAGGACTATTATAAGAACTACAGAAAAAACCCATTTCTACCAGGATTAGCAGTCGGGACTTTGCAAACCAAATCAACATAAAAAAAAAGACAGCAAAATATATGTAACTTTCTTGACACTGTATGTTTAACTTGCTTAAAAAATACATCATCTTGTTAAGCTACATGTGTATTGCATCCACCAATGTTTCTGAAAATTCTACGAGGATAGTAACTCAGTCTTCTCTTTTGTCTTTGTGGCATGTTGGACGTGACCTTGACATAATGATTATTGTTTGTTCCTAGTCTTATCTTTTCTGGTATTCAGGTCTTTGAGCCTATATCGTGTTATCTATGGTGTAACATATAATNGATAACCTTATCTCCCATGGTTAAAAGTTTGAATGCAGCATGCCACAGTAGGTCTAGTGTGGCTTAGTGCCACAACGGTTGAGGTTATGTCGGCATAAAATAAAAACCACTGAACCTATTTTGGTTGGGCAAAGTTTATTGGCATCCATGCATTATACACAATCTGTACATGATCCAAAACTTGAACACCACCCATAGCAACAATCAATTTATGAAACATTAATAACGGCAGTCTGATTTATAATACCTTCATGAACAGCAAAAGTCTTCCAACATGTAATATGACGAACAACATTTTGATTTATATAAATATGAGAAGGGGCAGGACTATTATAAGAACTACAGAAAAAAAAACATTTCTACCAGGATTAGCAGTCGGACTTTGCAAACCAAATCTACATAAAAAAGACAGCAAAATATATGTAACTTTCTTGACACTGTGTGTATAACTCGCTTAAAAACTACATCATCTTGTTAAGCTACATGTGTATTGTATCCACCAATGTTTCTGAAATTCTACGAGCATAGTAACTCAGTCTTCTCTTTTGTCTTTGTGGCATGTTGGACGTGACCTTGACATAACGATTATTATTTGTTCCTAGTCTTATCTTTTCTGGTATTCAGGTCTTTGAGCCTATATCGTGTTATCTATAGTGTAACATATAATNTTTGTTCCTAGTCTTATCTTTTCTGGTATTCAGGTCTTTGAGCCTATATCGTGTTATCTATAGTGTAACATATAATTTGCATGCCTAGTGCAAGAGTGACTCAACTCACTTGTTCTTGCACCTTTACATTGAAAAGACACACAGAACCAGCTGAAGTGCCCTAAACCCAACCTTAGGAAAAGTGTAGCGATCATGAGTACTTTCAATCAACTTTCATTTTATGGTAGTTATTTTTACTTATCACAGTGGGAGAACTCTGACCAGAGGTATGATGAATGCCTACACTAATGTACCGGGCTGTGGTGGTCAAACTACTCGCCTCCCACCTAAGCAAGCCGGGTTTGATTGCCTGCAGATTCGCTCCCAGATTTTCAAACATGGAACTGTGCCGGATAATGCTGCTGGTAGGTAGGTTTTCTCTGGGATCTCAAGTTTCCCCTGCCCTTACATTCCGGAGCCGCTCCATACTCACCTTACTTCACCCTCATCGGCTCTCAAGACCTCAATGTTAAGAGCCATCCAAATCTATCCACTCTCCACTAATATAAAAAACTGTACTAACACCCCTATGCACTGCACTGGATCTGAAGCCACAACATGCCAAACACACTTGTAGTATCCTTAAAATATGTAAACATCATCACTCATATAAGCCTTAAAAAACAATCAGAAGTGAGATTTATCATTATTTAAATAATTACTTTAAAATAAATAAGAGTTCAGTTACATAATCCTTATGTTTACTTCTCCATGTATTGTGATGTACACTGAAGAGCCAAAAAAATTGGTATACCTGCCTACCCCGACCACGCAGAAGTGCTGCAAGACGATATGGTATGAACTTGACTAATGTCTGAAGGTATGCAGGAGTCAATTCACACCATTAATCCTGCAGGGCAGTCCACAAATCCAATCTGCACCAATTTGAGAAAGGGTTGCATGTCCTTCACGTTTAATGATTCTCGTCAGTCGTCGTTTGTCGCGTTCTTTCACAATCTTTTTCCGGCCGCAGTGATGTCGAAGATATGATGTTTTACCGGATTCCCGATATTCACGGTACACTCGTGAAATGGTTGTACGCGAACATCCAAATGTTATTGCTACCTCGGAGATGCTATGTCCCATATCTCATGCGTCGACTATAACACCACGTTCAAANAACATCCAAATGTTATTGCTACCTCGGAGATGCTATGTCCCATATCTCATGCGTCGACTATAACACCACGTTCAAACTCACTTAAATCTTGATAATCTGCCATTGAAGCAGCAGTAACCGATCTGGCTGCCGGNCTATAACACCACGTTCAAACTCACTTAAATCTTGATAATCTGCCATTGAAGCAGCAGTAACCGATCTGGCTGCCGATCGCTTCGCGTTACTCTGATTGGTTCCATACCTCTGTTATTTGCATACGCACGCCTATACCAGTTTTTTTGGCTCTTCNGTCGCTTCGCGTTACTCTGATTGGTTCCATACCTCTGTTATTTGCATACGCACGCCTATAACAGTTTTTTTGGCTCTTCAGTGTATATATATTTGGACATACCAAATTTCAAATATTTACAAGTTATATTTAATCATCCTGTTTTTAAAATTATGCAAACTTTGCAGATTATGTTCATAAATACGAATTGTGTATAACACAGTACAAAACATACAAATTGTTTTAAGAATTTTTAAATATAGAACATTGGTGAAAATATACTGTACCTTGGCAGAATTCTGTATCAGGTTGATGAGGTTTTGAAGAATACCTTCCGCAAACTTGTCAAGTTTATGCCTCAGTTTTTCGGACAGGTAAGCAACAGTAACACATGCTTCACGTACGACTTGAGATCGCAAGTCTTTGACTATTGCTTGGAATGGAACTTCAAGCAACCGCAGATGAGCATACAACTCATCAAAATTGGCAGCACCAGCAATCAAGAGGGATCGCAGCTTCTTTAGCTAAGGAGAGGGAAAAAAAATCACTTTAGTAATTTAAAAACTCCAATAATATACTTAAATATAACTTACTAAAATACACTTTTAATCAATTTCAAAAGTCATGGATACAAAGTTCTATGAATAGAATTATCAACAATAACAATACTTACACACAAAATTTTTCAAAAAGACACTTAAAACCCATATAAATATATAGTGTTTTCACTTTAAAACATATTCAGCTACTTTAGCATTTACAAAGAATTTACTGTACTTACTGTTGCAGCTTCAACATTTACATGACAATCAATTAAAGATAATTCAAATTACCAATTANGTGTTTTCACTTTAAAACATATTCAGCTACTTTAGCATTTACGAAGAATTTACTGTACTTACTGTTGCAGCTTCAACATTTACATGACAATCAATTAAAGATAATTCAAATTACCAATTATGCTAACACAAACTTCGAATGACATGCAATTATGTCACTCATGAACGAAGGCAAACACTGGATACTGTACAGTGAATTTGAGCTCCACAACCTGAGAGTGGTGAAAGATGGGGAACAGACAAAATTAAAAACTCTTCTAGCAGCATTCAATAGATTTTACACCATGGTGAATGCTGCAGAAGTGCATTTTTCTTTCTGGAAACGTGAGTTAACCCTTTCTGACCCACTCAAACAGTTCCAATAATCTATTTGTAATCACAACACATAATGTAGGCATTGTTTTCGGCTAAAGTAATATGAGCAATTCATTAAACTGGAACAGTAGCACGGTTTATGAATAAGTTCACCACCCAGATGACTATTGGGTATTAAGCCATGGGGTATATAGCACCGGCCTGAAAAAACCAACTTACACTACAGCACGCCCCAAAAACACTAAAATACACTACGCCACAACAAATTAAAACAACACACATTAAAACGGCCAACTGCCGACCCACACACTCGTGACTCGCCGTACAATAGCCAAATGCCCCATGAAGACAATCACTCAGCTACATCGAAATAAACGCGGTAAAGTAGCAAGGGAGGAGTAGATGTCAAGAAGTGAGCTCCCAAGGCCTCACATTAAAAAGGCAGCCCCAGCCAACAGCAGCTAAACGGGCATGCGTGGGGAGAGGGGAACCAAGAAACATGAGAGACAGAGAGGAAACAGGAGAAGGAAGCCAAGCGCGCACATGAGCTCGCTAGTGAACACAAACACAGATAGAACCACTACATAGAGAGCACAACGCGCCAGCGGCACAGGCCAAAAATAACCTTCCTTGCTTTATGGATATAATTATGTACACTGGGTCGGAACTCAAAATTCTCAGTCCCTGCCTCATGCTATGTGGCACTTTGTGTTCTCTATTTGCCATTTACCACTGACGCCTGGGTCCAACCTTTCTATATGAACCACAGGGTTGGCAGAAGCTTGCCTACTGTCCACAGCTAACTCAGATGTTGAACTGGAGTATGTTAGACTTATTTTACTGTTTGCAGTACACATTTTTCAATGTTAAGACTATGTCTCCTAAATAAACGAAAGAATATGGGAAATACGACATGTGCAGGTGTGTAAATCTGCCACTATAATTATGAGCAATGACCAGAGAAGAGATAGTTATGGGCAGATAGTCCTGGAACAGAAACAACCACTAAACTAGGTAAGAAAACAGTGAAATCTGTTTTAATAATTGATGAATACCAAAGTAAAAAAAAAAAAAGGCCCCAAGATATGACTGTGTCAACTAAGAACTGGTCACAAAAGGTCTTTAAATGAAAGGGATGTCAAAAAATTTGTCTGAAAGAAATATAGAGATGATGGTCCAACAGAATGGCTGACATATTATGCAACTCCTATAGGTACGGAAGGTTCACAAGATGATTTCAAAAGTTATAAAACTACTTTCGGTTATCCCTTGCAGTAGAGCCATATTGAAAGATTCTTCAGAAATTAAAGGAGGAAAATGTATGTCACAAACAGCAAGAAAAACAAGTATTCCAAGTTGGACAATTGGTGACGATATTCTCACGTTGAAAAACAGTCTTAAGTGGACAAGAGACCCATACTGCCTTTATTAACTTATGTTGTATAATCATACTGATGTCATTGATTAGTAAGCTGCAGATGGCATACCAGTGAGATGAAACGTGGCCTTTTCACTGAACGCACTGCGTCAAAAAAGANGATTAGTAAGCTGCAGATGGCATACCAGTGAGATGAAACGTGGCCTTTTCACTGAACGCACTGCGTCAAAAAAGAAAAGTGTCATCTTCCATTTCCTTTTTGAGAATGAACGCACATAACACAACACGTCGTCGTTTATCGTCCTTGATATAGACCATGTACTAGTTCAATTCTGTATGGTTTGAATAAGAAATGCAGTCGCAAAACACGCCAAACAGTTGTGTTGGGAATGACTAACTCTTGGTTGGCATGACGAGTAGACTCTAGCGAACATCTCACAAAACTTCTCCAGATTTAACAAACATCTTCGGAAACATGGGGGGGGACCTGTTGATTTCCCCTTACACAAACAACCTGTCTGTCGAAACTGCTTGTGGCAACATCAAATACTCTGAGTGGGNGACCTGTTGATTTCCCCTTACACAAACAACCTGTCTGTCGAAACTGCTTGTGGCAACATCAAATACTCTGAGTGGGGGTGCAGTGCCGTATTCTTGTCGAAAATCAGACTGCATAGTTGTCACTGACTTGCAATTGTTGAAATGGAGAATGCAAAAAGCCTTCTGTTGTGGGGTCGTCATCCTGACATACGGAATGGAGCTTGCATGCTGGCTACTCACANGAGAATGCAAAAAGCCTTCTGTTGTGGGGTCGTCATCCTGACATACGGAATGGAGCTTGCATGCTGGCTACTCACCGTCTACACACCTGGGAGGCACCTAGTGGCAAATAAGAGTAACATTTCATTCCTCTCTTAGCAGTGAATGGACATGCTCGCTGATGTGTGGGACCCCGAGCACAGAGTCAGCATTCAGTTGATTCAGAGCCTATTGAGGGTACGGGTGGGGTATATTGAGCATTTGTGATAATTTGACAGACATGTAATGCACTCATTACCATATGATTCTATGTTTCTTATTTTAAAAGATATAACCTTTGAAATTGGACGAATCTTTATGAAACATCCTGAACTTCTTCAATACTTGCAAAAAAAAATTATTTCACTTAAGTTATATCCCACATTTATTTCAGTTCAAATTTTTCTCTGAAATACCACATACCATAATTAATTTATAATATAAATCCGTACTTTCAGAGTTCCTAACATTAATCTTCGTGAACAAGTGGTAGTAATCAATTCACAATTTACGTAAGATATATCTGTTTATCAGCTGCTAAATGATACTCACAGCATCCACTCGTTTATTCCAGTCTTTGTTAGGATCAGATATTATTTCGCGTATCCGAGTCAGGGATTCTTCCAGGTCACGTGCAGAAAACAACTGCACTGTCGGCACATCTTCAAACGAATGAGTGAACGTCTCTTCATCCACAGCCCCTGCTTGGTTTCCTGAAAAATTCACCAATACAAGGTAGTCTCATAACATTTTTATCACTGCAAATTTACAAAGATGTAATGTGATGAGTGTGCACAGCAACTTAAATGCAGTACCATAAAAATAGTACAGAAGAAACATTTCTTAAACATTTGAGTTCCATGAAGTGGAGTACTTTTCATTTGCCTTGCATCCCAAGCACCATGGAACAATTCTCATATGGACCCTTGTTTTAATTACGATAGCATTTCCTTTGATATTAAAATTTTCATTTATATCTTCAATTTTTTTTTTTAAATTTAAATGGTTTTAAGTAGGTTGGACTTAGCATCTCGTCAACAGCGAGATAATCAAAGGTTGATTTATAATCCAAACAAAACCAGCTGAATTGCACAGCCAGAATTTCACATTAAAAACATAATTTCACATTTCATAGAATATTTTACGATCAGAAACAACCCCAATGAAAAATCTGACACAATAACTCAGAGCTGTTCATGGTTATCTAATTATTAATTTGGTGGTTGAAATTAAAATGTTATATAAAAAAATCTGAATTCAAGAAGCAGCTTACTGCTACGCTATATGCACTTATTTTGGTCTGAGCATAGACATACAGCATATAGTCCATTTATAGTTATTTCCAACTTCTATGAAGCCCTGCTAAAGTTCCACTTTCAGGAAAGTCCCCCTCATGCAAACAAAGTTTAACAAAGTCTAGAAAATTACACCAAAAGTGACAAAGCACCACATTTGTGAACACTCAGTTTAATAGTATTTTTCATGAGAACTATTTCTTACTAGGCATTACCAACACACATATTTCCTTTCCATTTTTATTTGTATTAATTTAAAATATTATAGTTTATAGATAATAGATCAAATATAAGTAAAAGTTCAATTTAACTAAAAATAATAAACTTTCATGTAACCAGAAGTATAAAATGCTTGTGATACAAGACATGTTTACGAAACAACCAAACATGTCATAAAATATGAGATTTTTCAAAGGTTTGATTCAAGACAGTGTGAAAATACTGCGAATGTACTATATTAACTTTATTTCCTGACTAAAGCAATGTGCTGTTTTATCAAATTTACCTACGGTTTTAGAGTAGCTGTTAGTATTGTTACGCGCTCGCTGCTTTGTCCTGCACAAGCGAGCGGAAGAGAGGAATAGAGTAGTGATATGATAGCGGGCAGAAAGAAGAGAGGAATGTTGGAAGGTCAGGCGAGCGATTATCCAAGACGTGCGTATCTTGTTACGAAAAGCGTGCCACCGCGATAACCCTTTTGCGGCTCGCGCTCCTGACCTCCAGACAATTGNCAGCGCACAGGCCAAAAATAACCTTCCTTGCTTTATGTATATAATTATGTACACTGGGTCGGAATTAAAAATGCTCAGTCCCTGCCTCATGCCATGTGGCACTTTGTGTTCTCTATTTGCTGTTTACCACTGACGCCTGGGTCAGACCTTTCTATCTCAACCACAGGGTTGGCAGAAGCTTGCCTACTGTCCACAGCTAACTCAGATGTTGAACTGGAGTATGTTAGACTTATTTTACTGTTTGCAGTACACATTTTTCAATGTTAAGACTATGTCTCCTAAATAAATGAAAGAATATGGGAAATACGACATGTACATGTGTGTAAATCTGCCACTATAATTATGAACAATGACCAGAGAAGAGATAGTTATGGGCAGATAGTCCTGGAACAGAAACAACCACTAAACTAGGTAAGAAAACAGTGAAATCTGTTTTAATAATTGATGAATACCAAAGTAAAAAAAAAGGCCCCAAGATATGACTGTGTGAACTAAGAACTCGTCACAAAAGGTCTTTAAATAAAAGGGATGTCAAAAAATTTGTCTGAAAGAAATATAGAGATGATGGTCCAACAGAATGGCAGACATATTATGCAACTCCTATAGGTACGGAAGGTTCACAAGATGATTTCAAAAGTTATAAAACTACTTTCGGTTATCCCTTGCAGTAGAGACATATTGAAAGATTCTTCAGAAATTAAAGGAGGAAAATGTATGTCACAAACAGCAAGAAAAACAAGTATTCCAAGTTGGACAATTGGTGACGATATTCTCACGTTGAAAAACAGTCTTAAGTGGACTAGAGACCCATACTGCCTTTATTAACTTATGTTGTATAATCATACTGATGTCATTCAATTGATTAGTAAGCTGCAGATGGCATACCAGTGAGATGAAATGTGGCCTTTTCACTGAACGCACTGCATCAAAAAAGAAAAGTGTCATCGTCCATTTCCTTTTGAGAATGAATGCACATAACACAACACGTCGCCGTTTATCGTCCTTGATATAGGCCATTTACTAGTTCAATTCTGTATGGTTTGAATAAGAAATGCAGTCGCAAAACACGCCAGACAGTTGTGTTGGGAATGACTAGCTCTTGGCTGATGTGACGAGTAGACTCTAGCGAACGTCTCACAAAACTTTTCCAGATTTAACCAACATCTTCGGAAACATGGGGGGTGACCTGTTGATTTCCCCTTACACAAACAACCTGTCTGTCGAAACTGCTTGTGGCAACATCAAATACTCTGAGTGGGGGTGCAGTGCCGTATTCTTGTCGAAAATCAGACTGCATAGTTGTCACTGACTTGCAATTGTTGAAATGGAGAATGCAAAAAGCCTTCTGTTGTGGGGTCGTCATCCTGACATACGGAATGGAGCTTGCATGCTGGCTACTCACACTCTATACACCTGGGAGGCACCTAGTGGCAACTAAGAGTAACATTTCATTCCTCTCTTAGCAGTGAATGGACATGCTCGCTGATATGTGGGACCCCAAGCACAGAGTCAGCATTCAGTTCATTCAGAGCCTATCGAGGGTACGGGTGGAGTATATTGAGTATTTGTGATAATTTGACAGACATGTAATTCACTCATTACCATATGATTCTATGTTTCTTATTTTAAAAGATATAGCCTTTTGAAATTGGACGAATCTTTATGAAACATCCTGAACTACTTCAATACTTGCAAAAAAAAATTATTTCACTTAAGTTATATCCCACATTTATTTCATATAAATCCGTACTTTCAGAGTTCCTAACATTAATCTTCGTGAACAAGTGGTAGTAATCAATTCACAATTTACGTAAGATATATCTGTTTATCAGCTGCTAAATGATACTCACAGCATCCACTCGTTTATTCCAGTCTTTGTTAGGATCAGATATTATTTCGCGTATCCGAGTCAGGGATTCTTCCAGGTCACGTGCAGAAAACAACTGCACTGTCGGCACATCTTCAAACGAATGAGTGAACGTCTCTTCATCCACAGCCCCTGCTTGGTTTCCTGAAAAATTCACCAATACAAGGTAGTCTCATAACATTTTTATCACAGCAAATTTACAAAGATGTAAGGTGATCAGTGTACACAGCAACTTAAATGCAGTACCATAAAAATAGTACAGAAGAAACATTTCTTTCACATTTGAGTTCCATGAAGGAGTACTTTTCATTTGCCTTGCATCCCAAGCACCATGGAACAATTCTCATATGGACACTAGTTTTAATTAAGATAGCATTTCCTTTGATATTAAAACTTTCATCTATATTTTTAATTTTTTTTTTATTCAAACGGTTTTAAGTAGGTTGGACTTAGCATCTCGTCAGCAGCGAGATAATCAAAGGTTGATTTATAATCCAAACAATACCAGTTGAATTGCACAGCCAGAATTTCACATTAAAAACATAATTTCACATTTCATAGAATATTTTACGATCAGAAACAACCCCAATGAAAAATCTGACACAATAACTCAGAGCTGTTCATGGTTATCTAATTATTAATTTGGTGGTTGAAATTAAAATGTTATATAAAAAAATCTGAATTCAAGAAGCAGCTTACTGCTATGCTATATGCACTTATTTTGGTCTGAGCATAGACATACAGCATATAGTCCATTTATAGTTATTTCCAACTTCTGTGAAGCCCTGCTAAAGTTCCACTTTCAGGCAAGTCCCCCTCATGCAAACAAAGTTTAACCAAGTCTAGAAAATTACACCAAAAGTGACAAAGCACCACATTTGTGAACACTCAGTTTAATAGTATTTTTCACGAGAACTATTTCTTACCAGGCATTACCAACACACATATTTCCTTTCCATTTTTATTTGTATTAATTTAAAATATTATAGTTTATAGATAATAGATCAAATATAAGTAAAAGTTCAATTTAACTAAAAATAATAAACTTTCATGTAACCAGAAGTATAAAATGCTTGTGATACACGACATGTTTACGAAACAACCAAACATGTCATAAAATAAGTGATTTTTCAAAGGTTTGATTCAAGACAGTGTGAAAATACTGCGAATGTACAATATTAACTTTATTTCCTGACTAAAGCAATGTGCTGTTTTATCAAATTTACCTACTGTTTTTGAGTAGCTGTAGCTATTTTATAACTGTTAGTATTGTTACACGCTCGCTGCTTTGTCCTGCACAAGCGAGCGGAAGAGAGGAATAGAGTAGTGATATGATAGCGGGCAGAAAGAAGAGAGGAATGTTGGAAGGTCAGGCGAGCGATTATCCAAGAAGTGCGTATCTTGTTACGAAAAGCGTGCCACCGCGATAACCCTTTTGCGGCTCGCGCTCCTGACCTCCAGACAATTGAATTTCTGCATTTATCTGAAGGAATTTTTTGTTTAATAACCTAGTTTCTCTCAACATAACTCAGGGTGTGGCGAACCTTCCGGATTGGGCGACAAACAATATAAGCGCGGCGGGCCTATGAGCCGGGAGTTGATGAGTGCCTGGAGTTTGAGCGATTGCACGACCTTGAGCGATAGAAAACAAGCAATAATAGTTATTGTAAACTTCAGACTTGGAAAAAGCTGCCACAAATGCAGTCATTTTGAAATGAACCAATGAGGTCCCTAATGTTCGTCAGTTGCTACTATACAACCAGTCTTTGTGACAAAACAATACAATAAGGCTTCAGTTTTTGCTGTAAAGGTTGCTTACATTTCTGATATATTAAGGGAACTGTGAGCCTTTCTCGAAGGTTTGAAGAACCTAACTCTGGACTTTTACACTGTCCCTTAAGGAGAAATGTGACTTAATGATACTTTTGTTTAATGGACACTGTAGGAACAAAACCTGTCAATTAATCAAGGAATTAACTTTACACAGAATTTAAAAATCTAGTACCACAAACTGAAGATACGTTACAATTAATTTATAATGCGATATCTATAGATATGATAATGTAAATCCAGGGTCATTTTAGTGCCTCTAACACTTGCAGATGGGGTGCCATTGATTATGTTATGAACCAAAACACATGGCTACACGAGTGGCAATACACATTGTGTTGCCAAATTTAATAGGCCTTCTTTTTTTTACAAGAGCAAAGGGATTTTATAGGCAATCTCTCAATTTAAAAAATACTCTTTCGAGAGAGCACTCGTTCGCACAATCTGGCGAGAGCACTGCTTCACACGCTCTCTCACGTTCTCGCTCTGTGGTATTGAGACAACCACTCTCTCGTTTTACTTTGACGTCATGCAGACAGCTGATGCCAAAAGGCAGGAAATCATTTTATGCCAAAATCAAAATCACAGCTATTGTAAATAACATATATCTGTCAAAATAATTCACACATAATTATAACACTGCCAGAATAATTATTAGCGCATAAAATACTATTACTTTAGTTTTACATATTAGTCATGTTGCAGAAAAACTACAAAAAAATGAGACACTGTCATATATCCATTTTAATATTTTTATAAATATGTATTACGCAAGTTATTTAGTGTTTAAAACAGTTGTAATTATTCACTTACAGGTAAAATGTAACTAGGTTTCGTCTCAGAAAGATGCTATAACCTTATTCAAACATGGAAATAATGTAAACAAATATGGTGCATGGTCAGAGAGTGTGTGAGAACACCAGCGAGTACACAACTTCATGCTCTCTTTGTGCTCTTGCTCTTTCGCACTCTCTCCAACGAATTGAGACGGCCAGAGAGCGTTCTCTCTGACATCATAATAATGTAATCGCGAGAGCGAGAGCACAAAAGAGCACTCTCTGGGCCAACTGAGACATGGCCATAGCCCAGGTTACTTTACAACATGGTCTCCAATGTTTTCAAGAGATTTTTCTGCAAGTTTTCCCATGTTGCTGTTTTAAATAATTCAATAATCACCCAAATTATAATAGATCTACATAGAACTAANAGAACTGATAGTGTTAGATTACATGATGATGCTAAAGTAGCTTTACAACTTTGAACGTTAATAAAAAAATTATTGGAAGGACTTACAATGTTAATTCCAACGCACAAATGAAGCAACTTACTTCAAGTTTAATGCACACCTATTGTTTACGGTTCAATGTGACTTCCGTTGATTATACAGCAGACGTCCCATTTGCTGTGAATTTCCACCCACATGCGATGTAGCATTACCAGTGTCACATCCGCAACTGTGGCCATAATTCAATTTTGAAGTTCAACCACATTTGCAGATAAGGGTGTCGCATACACTCAATCTTTAACGTAGCCCCACAAGAAAAGATCTAACAGTGTTAGGTTAGGGGAACGAGCTGGCCATTCTATTGGTGCAGCCCAGCCAATCCACCAATCTCGCAAACGGTTGTCGAGGAACTCGTGCACATCTCCAAGGTATTGGGGGAGGGGGGATCTTCGTCTTGCTGGAAGTGAATGCATCCTTCTTGGTCATCTTCGTCAAGTTGAGGAATGAGAAACTGTTGGAGCATGTCCAGGTACACAATCTCGGTAATTGTGGTCTCCATGAAGGAAAAGGGCCTGTACACCATCTTTGCTGAGGGTTGTATAAAAAACATTCACTTTCGGACTGTCGCAAACATGTTCCATGGAGGCACAAGGATTTTCACTACCCCATATTCAGCAGTTGTGGCGTGTTTGACGTCGCCAGTGACATGGAATGTGCTTTTGTCACTGAAAACAATGGAGTCCAGAAATTGTCCATCATCTTCATTCCAGCCGCAACATTTCCATACAAAATTCCTTGTGCACACCTTTATCACAATCTGAAATGGCCTGCACTATCAATACTCAATATGGGGTTAAGTGTATACATCTTTGTAAAACACGCCACACAGTCATTTGTGGAATCCCACTTTCCCAGGATGCATGTCTCGTCGATTTGCGTGGACTTCGAGCGAAGCTTTCCCTAACTTGTTCCACGACAACTTCAGAAACACGTGGCCTGCCAGTTTTCACGTAATGAGTTCCAGAACATCCCGTATCAACAAAATTCCTGTGCCAGGAGTAAACTGTTGGCCTACTGGATGGCGTTTCGTGATAATGTGTGCGGAAGTTCCTTTGCATTTGCATCGCAGACTTTGTTTCTTCATACCAAAGCATACAATGAGCTCGCTCCATACCTGTGAAAGTAGCCATCTTGATCACACTGGCCAAGAGCGCTCGCAGTGGCACTTTTCGGTAATGTGGTTTGTGTACATAAAACTTGAAGCATGTGGCTTCATTTGGGGATTGGAATCAACATCGTACATTCCTCCCAATAACTTTTTTATTAATTTTAAAAGTTGTGAAGCTAATTTAGAATCCCTCTGTATAAAGAGGAACAGAAGACCCAGTGTGTTAACAGAAGAAAAGTTGTTGGAAGTAGAAATCACATTGCTACAAAATGTTTACGAAAACTTGCAATGCAAACCATAACGTGTATAGAAGTGCCTGATAGGTAGCACAAAAATTGAAACTTTGTGTGTATCAAGTACAATGTGTCCAGGAACAGAATCAACCGGATGTACAGAAAAAAATGAATACTGCAAATGTTTTGTTCTGTTGAACAACATGGAATGATGGTGTCAGATCTGATTAGCATTTTTCATCTCAGTGTGTACATGAGCAGTCAAAGAAACATCTATCTGTCCTCTAAAAATCTCCATGTGTTACATCAAACTACTCTTCATGGAGAAAGGGTTGGTGTTGCACAACATAATGCTACTGAATTTTTGATAACATTTATTTCAACACAACTTTGAACATAATCGTACAGTTTTTTTTCCCCTGAATTGAGTTAAGAGGTTTAGGTTAGCACTTGGAAACAAAACCTGGAGCATCTGTAAGGGTGAAATGAGGTGAAGATGGAACGGTAGCAGAATGAAAGAGGTTAAAAAAAAAGGGAGCACCCAAAAAAAATCCACCAGGCAATATCAACATCCGCCAAATTTACTGCGTGCGAAAATCAGGGTAACCACATCAGAAATCGAACCCAGTTCGCCTTGGTGGAAGGCGAGTAGTCTACAACTGCAACACCACAGCTCCAGCCCTAAACTCTGATCACTGAATGTGGTTAATGGCTTGAACAGATTTATCCAATGCAGATCATGTCGGAAGAAATTTTTCTATGGGAGTTTTTTCAGGGATAGTTAGCTTTGTTAACGAACTTCGCCACAATACCTCAACTCATCTCAGACAGATTTCCTTTTATGGCAGATTTATGAATTTCATAGGGATGGTTGAAAGGTGTGATGTTATATGCAGAAATCACTCAAAGCAAGAATTTTAAAACATCATTACAAAGGCTATTTCAGGGATTGTTATAAAAAAAAACTATGGATGACAACTCCTTGTTTTGTGAGATATGCTTGTGCCTGTATTCAAGTTGAAAGTAAAAATTTACAGAAGCATATTTTTAAAGTTTCAACATTTTTTTCTTATGTNATCTAATTTGTGTATATATGTAAGTTTGTACACTTACATTTATATTCTTACTAGTTGTGCCAGTGGCTCCGCTCGCGTGAACTACAGAATTATTGTTTATGTTTTTTTTTTTTTTTTTTTTTTTAAATAAAGTTGAATTTTACTTGGTGTCAATCTTTTATATTCTATACATATTATAAAACTCAATGTTTCTCTGTCTGTCTGTTACTGAGCTTATCACTCGAGAACCACTCATTCAATTTAAGTGTGGTTTTTTTTAGTTCATAGCTATGTTCTATGGCCAAGTTTTAGTATATATTTTGTTACATAAAGTAACCCGAGGAATAAGCAGTGACAATAATAGTGAATCAAGTCGGAAAAAAGTTTGCAGCCAGCACGCTCTCTTTCAATACGCTGTCTAAACCGTTTTAAATATGGAACAATATAATGTAGTAAAGAACAGTGTATAATAAAAAGACCTAAAAAAAACTTTGCGGCAGCATATACCTATCTGTAGCAAAGAAATACTAATAAGCGTTGCGGTGGTGTGCAGTTCTAATCTATTAGATGAAGTTTCCCTGATGTAGTCATTGTTAACGGTTGAATCAACAATGTTATCTGGTATTGGTAGGCCCATGCTTTTTATACCTTTTCCTGACAATGTCTGCACTTACTTTTCAATTTCAATGAGTGCAAGGTGAAAAGCGGAGTTTATTAGGTCTTTTTATTCTTAACAATTCTTTACTACATGATATTGTTCCATCTTTAACGATTTGGACAGCGTATTGCAAGAGAGCACACTGGCTGCAAACTTTTTCCGACTTGATTCACTACTATCATCACTGCTTATTCCTTATGTTACTTTACATAACAAAATATATACTAAAACCTGGCCAGAGAACATAGCTATGAATTTAAAAAAAAAAAAACACGTAAATCGGATAAGAGGTTCTCGAGTGATAAGCGCACTGACAGACAGAGACACGTTGAGTTTTATAGGTATAGATGTAAATAATAATATGTTTTATTTATTATATATAGTGGCTTGGTAAATAAAGGCACCTTAGAGGTAAGTTTTAAAAGAATCGTACTGTACATCATAAATACTTGCCAAATAATTGGAACAAAACCCGTCATTGTTAAAAATTCTATAAAATGTTTTATTAAAATTTTTTAAATACTTGTGATAAAATAAAAAATTAAAAATCAGTATAATGTTACGAGACTCCCAAAAAGGAGTTCACGTATTTTTTTGCATTTAAAAATAACAAAAAAACACAATGTTAATTAAAATGGTGTTTTGATAGCGGCTGGGTACTGATGCAACACACCAGAGTGCAAGGAAAGGAATACTGCGCCCAAGGATTCAAGGTCACGAGTAGGTAGGGGAGAAGGTATCTCTTTACACACAGTGTACATGCCCTCGGTCAGGTTTCACCACAGTGCCACCACAAGATGACTTCATCACTAGCAAACAGTATAGACAAGGGTAGTGTCACCACAAATTTCTTTCAACAAGGTGCCACATTTGCTATATATTACATACTATTTGCTCCACACACTGTTTTGACAGCAGGACGGAAGATTAGATTAACTTTACCACATCTTTCATGGCATTATACACCTCTTCTTATACTAATTAAAACTTTAAACTCAACCTCATACACAAAAGTGAATTAAGTATTTAATTGAAAGTTCAAGAAACTATCATGATGTTTGAAAAGTACTTCACATATAATGTAAGGTTATTTTAATGTACATCAATTTACTACTGATAATATATCTCATTAAATAATGTGGTGGATTTAATTCCCAACTTAAGTCTGATTAATCAAAATGAGTAATAATTCAACAGTAGGTACTTATATAAATTACAGCAATAATAATAATAATTAGTATAATCTTCAAAAACCACTAATTCATAGATCGCAAAAAAGATTCCCATGAATCACTTCTTAATTTTTTAAATTGTAGTTATCTTTTAAACTTTGATATATGTAAATTAAACTGTTGTCACTTATAACAAAGATATCAAATGCAGTAAGTTAATTATCCCTATCACTATTTTTATTATAACCCCAATTATTATTTATATCATGACAAATAAAGGAGCAATTAGCCAAGCAAAAACTACTGTAATGCTTGCAGCATCAACCCAGTTCTGAATACAGCTTTAAATCAGAACATCCTACTTTTACACACAGGAGAATCAGAGAGACATGAGCAATGTCTGTCTTTCTGGTTAACGACATGAAAATGACACGACTGGGTTACCCTGGCTAGTCCACTCAGTTCATACCTATTAACACTTTGTCGTCTTCTCATTTCCTTCAATTAACCTCTGAAACAAATTTTCCTATGACTTGCAANTCATACCTATTAACACTTTGTCGTCTTCTCATTTCCTTCAATTAACCTCTGAAACAAATTTTCCTATGACTTGCAACAAATTAGTTTACATTCCGAAAAAGGCCAGACGTCACAATAATACTGCAGAATTATGGAAAAAGTCGTGTCCGTTACATCATGAAA
The DNA here is from genome assembly GCA_002778355.1 of Clitarchus hookeri. Classification (NCBI taxonomy): domain Eukaryota; kingdom Metazoa; phylum Arthropoda; class Insecta; order Phasmatodea; family Phasmatidae; genus Clitarchus; species Clitarchus hookeri. The sequence continues at coordinate 399,978 of NQII01001456.1, forward strand.
CTGATATTGCTGTGAATACATATAATCCAAGTACATTTCATTTTAAAAGTGAATTACAAACGGAGCCGGTTGTTAATATGCATCAAGAAATTATGAAAGCATGCCCGCCTTTAGCAGCAAGACATTGTCCATAACACTGTAGAACAGAATGGGAAACAGTAGCTACAATTTCCATGGGAGTGAATTCTTAGAGGGTCATAATTGATGCAATTATGACTCTCTGTGAATTCACTCTCATGGCATCCAGTCTCTTTGGCTTTGTCGCATACACAGTTTTCTTCAGAGTTCCTAATAGATAAAAATCAAATAACGATAAATCTGATGTTCTGGGTGGATACTCAACATTTCCTCAATCTATCCATCTCCCAACAAATGTTTTATCTATAAGTNTAAATCTGATGTTCTGGGTGGATACTCAACATTTCCTCAATCTATCCATCTCCCAACAAATGTTTTATCTATAAGCGACTGTACATCTCGATTAGAGTTGTTCCGATACCATGATTTCAGNTCATAATTGATGCAATTATGACTCTCTGTGAATTCACTCTCATGGCATCCAGTCTCTTTGGCTTTGTCGCATACACAGTTTTCTTCAGAGTTCCTAATAGATAAAAATCAAATAACGATAAATCTGATGTTCTGGGTGGATACTCAACATTTCCTCAATCTATCCATCTCCCAACAAATGTTTTATCTATAAGTGACTGTACATCTCGATTAGAGTTGTTCCGATACCATGATTTCCGATACCGATACCCTGATACCAATGCCGATACTCCAATACTGATACCCCGATACCAATGCAGATACTCCGATATAGTTCATTTCATATAAGAAGGCCACATTCTGACAGTCAGTGAGTGGCAACTCGACGTATTGAAAACAAACAACGTGCCGTTTACAAAATCCTCTATCAGCTGGTGCACGAATGAACAAAAGTTAATGTTACGTTGGCTATTCTGAGTACACTGCCAATGCACATTAGACAAGCTGAAAATACGCAATAACAAATAGTTTGTAGATTAATTAATACATTTTATTTTACGTGGTTATATAACAGCAGTTATTAGTTTTCGAAACTAAACTTCGTGATAAAATAGTAATGTACAGGTGTTCAAAATGAAATGCATAATAATACAACCAGTATAGAAATTAACCCAATCTCNAAGGCCACATTCTGACAGTCAGTGAGTGGCAACTCGACGTATTGAAAACAAACAACGTGCCGTTTACAAAATCCTGTATCAGCTGGTGCACGAATGAACAAAAGTTAATGTTATGTTGGCTATTCTGAGTACACTGCCAATGCAGTAATCTGTTCGACTTTTATGCGTTATTGTTTATCAAACATCTAAAATTAATACATTTTATTTTACGTGGTTATAAAACAGCAGTTATTAGTTTTCGAAACTAAACTTCATGATAAAATAGTAATGTACAGGTGTTCAAAATGAAATGCATAATAATACAACCAGTATAGAAATTAACCCAATCTCNTGATAAAATAGTAATGTACAGGTGTTCAAAATGAAATGCATAATAATACAACCAGTATAGAAATTAACCCAATCTCGAAACCTTTTTCAGGTCGTATACCGCCCTCTCCAACCACGCTTTTCTTATGTACTTGATATTAATTCCAAAAGCATACAGAAATATTGTANCTCCAACCACGCTTTTCTTATGTACTTGATATTAATTCCAAAAGCATACAGAAATATTGTATAATATTGTTGAATGGGGGTGAAGCATGGAGCAGCAAAGAAAATCAAGGGGAAATGTGATTACCCAGAGAATACCCATCATGTGGAAATCAGGATATGACCTCAACAGAGACAGTAAGGGTGGGAAGAGGCTGGTGGTCTTACAATAACACTACCCTAGCTCTTAGTAAAAAATACAATTTTATATCAAATTTCCTGGTACAGAGGTGCCATATTCATAACATAACATTTTCATGCAGCAACTGTCGGTTATCTCGTGTAGTCGCTGCAATGCTGGTAAGTAAGAAGTCTGCCATATCAAACTTACATGTATTGTTAAACCAATATTTTACTCCTATCCTCACCATTGCTCATGTTGAATTCCACAGCTGGCATCGTCCATTATATCCACAACTGATAACTAAGAGGCTACGTAATGTAACTTTTCTTAAACAATGACTATGGAAAAATGTGTCTGCAACACATTCCTAAGACTCAGTTTTGAATGTGCACAAACAAATTTTAAAAATAAAAAAAAATTTAAAGACACTGCACTGTAATAGTGCAGATTATCTACCTAGCACTACCGGAACTATAATAATAATTTAAAATATCTAACGCAACCTCGGGAACACGCACAAAAACCGGTAACCACATCCAAGTGACCAACTACAGTAAGCCATGCAAAACATGTCCACGGTACCTGTCGAAGATGCACCCCTGCGTAGTGAAGAGGTCCTGCGTACTTTGCTTCCCGAGACGGCTGTGGCATGCGACAAGACCAGAGCATACAGAGGATTAGCGACAGAACACTCTCACAGTGGCATTAGTGTGCGTCATGCTCCGTTGCCAACTTCCACAAGCTGGGAGATGAGACAACACACAGGCAACACGCATACACATATTAATAGAAAAAGCTAGCAAATTTGTAAATATAGCCAGTAGACACCAAATGCATGCCTTTTAGAATAAAGTGTCACTGGAAATGTTATGCACAAAAACCTTTATATTTTTTAATTTTCTTGGAATATTTATTTTGACTTTGTAATATAAAACTGTTTAATAATTTGGAATACTTTAATCACTGGATACGAAGACATTCCAAGATACTGCGTATTTTGTGTTTTTGACATACATTTAGTTTGAGTAACTTTCTGTTAATACGTTCAAAACAGGCACTATATCGTGTTTGAGTAACATGCATTTATTTAATTTACCAAGCATATAAATATTAAATACAAAAGCAATGATAAAATATGTTAGAATGAATAGTTCTACAAATATAAAATTTAAATCACAGCAGAGAGGGATTATATATAAAGCTACTACATTTATTTAAAGAATTAAGTAGCTTTTAATCTAATACAATGACAATATTTTCTAAATAAAGATAATAAGTAGTGAAAACAGTTCCTAATTTGATATTAATAGCAATCACATAATAAAGCAATGTTAAACACATACATGTAAGCATAGTAATCACAGAAAAAAACATCAAAGCGGGAGTGGATGTGTGCGAATAAAAGGGTCTGGGGTATTACTTTTCATGAAGACAAAAGTAGTACACAAAATTAATTAAGACAATAAATAGAGAGGTANAAAGGGTCTGGGGTATTACTTTTCATGAAGACAAAAGTAGTACACAAAATTAATTAAGACAATAAATAGAGAGGTAAACAATTAAAAAAATTTTCATCTTTTCCCGTGTAATTTCTAGAATTTTCTATGATAAAATATTTTTTATACTCGACAAATGTTATATATTGATTTGAAGAACATGTCTGCACAATTCTTCAGTCACATAGTTTGAAACAAAATTAGAAAAAAACAAAGGAGGAAAAATTATTTAAAAGTCAACACCTATAAACTTGCCATATTGAAATTTTTGAGATTTAGCTATCTTAAGCAAAGTCAAAATCAACAAATTTTGGTAGCAAAGGCATGGCAATACTTAAGTTTTTTCACAGATTAAAAATAATCCTTACTAATATTATAAATGTGAAAGTCTGTGCGTGTGTTTGTTACTACTCAGCTCCATAACGGCTAAACGGATTTTGATGAAATTTGGTATGTAGGTACTTTAGGTCCTGGAATAAGACCTAGAATACTTTTTACTCTGGAAAATTGTATGGTTCCTGTGGAATAACACCAAAACGTAATTCTGCAACGGTTGGGAATATGACAGAAATATGTTTTTCCTCTGGTGTAAGAGTTTACCAGGCCACCCAAGGACCTCTGAAATGGCTTAAAGGCTGCTATCAATTGATAACAACTGGGACCAAATATTTAACGTGCCCTCCGAAGCCCGGAAGCACTCAGATGTTATGCCACTAAACGGTCACCCATCCAAATGTGTGCCGCTGGGAACGTTGCTTAACTTTGGTGATTGATTAAGATCCCTCAGCCAAGCGCAAAAAGTAGTACTCATGTACACTTTTTTCTAAAGCTACAACTTGATGAAACTCAAGTTTTGATTTTCATACATTGACGCTGGAAAGGCGGAAATATGGTAACTACGCGATAGTTGAACAGATACACTCCAAAACTATTACCCTATTTCTTGGCTATCAGGTAAAAATATTTCCATCATTTTGGGTTGCCGTAATCAGTTAAACACCTAGGCCAACATAATATAATTTTATAATTCTGTTTTCACATAAATGAATTGTTTTTTCCAAATTTATTAGTGTATCACTGTAAAACTCAATTGTACCCGGGCGAAGCTGGGCCGGTTCGCTAGTAATGAATGAAGGTAAGCAGGAGCCCCTCAAAATAATGTTTTAGTTGGCCTATCTGTTAAAGCATACAAATAATGGTAACTTTTTCTCTGGGAAAGAGACGTTTGCTCAAACAGTTTTCGCTACATGTAGTTTTTCAATGCATAAATTCTATTTCCAAGTCCTTAAATGTTTTAACATGCATCAAGCTTATTCTCAAGAAAACTTTTGTGCATATGATGAGACAGAATTATTTTTTGTACCACTGTATGTAATATTTTAATATTGTTTATAGTATTCCTGCAAATTAATAACAAGACTTTTTGTATAAAAATATGGTGTTCTGGGAAGGAGGGGTGAACAAACCAATTTCATTACTTGAGGCAAATATACAATGAAAATGCATTATAATCGTATAATGGACATGATGCAGACGGTTCACTAAAAAAATGCCCATTTCAATGTGCACAATTATACAACAGTTACCCGATTGCAAAATACCCCTATTGTCACTACTTCCTTCACACTGCAATGATGAACTTCAAACAACAGAGAATAATACTGCACAAGACCTATAGAGCTAGATAGTATGGATCTTTAATTTGTTATAATCACATGTTTTTGTCCTATCAATACTAAAATTGACACAATTTCCTAGTTAAAGTCAACTTCAAATCATGCTAACATATGCTAAGTACGTATGTCTCCTCAGATATGCTGAAGAGTACTTTAAGTTGAAATATTTATGTAACACTCTTACTGTGTCCATGGCTCTGTTTATGAAAGTAGAGAAGTTGCAACACATCACTAGTTAAAGGTTGTTAATTAACACAAATGTTACTATTTCATCTACCTATTAACATGAAAAAAATGTGAACATGAAGCAACCTAATTACGTCAAATTTATAAAGTAATTTAGCTAGCTGTCATGAATGTGGATTTTCCATTGTTTGAGCAATTACTCAGCAACTTTCATAAACCCCAAACCACAATTTCTTTAAAATTCTCCCCTACTTCTTCAGTAAAAACTTTAAGTAAACATTCTGTAATGTTGCAAATAATAGTAATTGATATGTGTGAGAAATATTATATTTTTTTATAATTTTGTGGAATTATGTAATTGTTGGAATTATGTTGTGATAATAGTAACTTGTATTTATTTTATATATTTTTTATTCTCAAACTTTATTCTTTTATTTCAAGTCATTCGACAGTAGCATTTATCATTATAAGCTGATGCAACACATTTTTCCTTTACTAGGAAGCTAAGGACACATAATTGACTGTTGCAATATGGTGCAATATGGGCAGGGTGACAAGAATCGCGCTGTGGCGACATGAGCTATGCGATACGCGAGGGGTAGGTGTGTGATATTTTTAGATAGCACAGCATCACACGACGCCCCAATTAGGCAGTAACATTACAACCCATGTAATATACGACATAAATAAAACTATTAAATTATTTATTTACTTTGACTTTGTAGGGTTGCACTAATAATCTTACACAAACCTGAAAAACCATGGAAAAAAAAAAAATAAAAATGATTAAGTGACACAGTTAACTACAAAATACATGTTAACGTGTTACCATTCTTTTTAATGACCATTTTTAAATTGCACACAGTGTGAGAATGTGATTTTTTTTTTGTGTAACTACTGGAGGGAACTACGAGTCTGCTTTGAAAATACACTACGTGCCAAATATATGTAAAAAAAAATATTAAACATAATAATTTATAATGAAAATTGTGTTGCTATCATATTCACTTTATGGACACGTAAATAATGAATGTGCATTCTTCTGCAGGTTATTGATACTTAACACAGTGCGTATTTTACGACCATCATCATATCATACTCCTCCCATAATTTGAAAGTAATAAAGGTTTAGAAGTAAAATGTTTTACCAAATTACAGAGGAACACTGATTTGTAACACTGTTTGTAATGGATAAACAAAGCATCTAGTACACACTGTTACACATACAAAAAATGCTACTCTATCCTGTATGGTTCTTGACTGTATTTGGCAAGTCATTCATTACATTTAAATGATAAACAATGCAAGGAAAATTCTGTTTCACTGTGCTTTGTTTTAAATCTACATGCCAAATAAACTGTTTTCAAACTGAGGTAAATAGTTTTCTAACTACTATAGAAATGTTTGAATAACCAAAAAAAATAATTCAGATAAAATTTTTTTCATAAAATCTATAGTTTTTCAAAATTGGCATGTCAATTTTGTTGTCACACATACCCTGCTGTGATCAATACCAGAAGCAATCAGTAGCATAGTTACGAAAGTGAATATAGACGTAGTTTTAATTCTTAAAAACAAGCACAAATTTTAAAAGATCCAAACCTACATCACATTTTTCTCCAGATATTCTTATTATTTTTGGGCGATGAAGATGTGTAATAGAAGCAAAAAATATAGTTAATATTCAAAAGTGTCTTGTCAATGTCTTACCTTAAATTTCTCTGTGGAAACGTTTTTAAACCCCCTTTTCAGTCACTAGCCTAAAGTTAAATCTGTGCCAGAAAAAAATTTCCTACAGCAGAACTTTTCACTTTGCAAAAATTGTTAACAACTCATATAAGTAAATGTTTTATTGACACAGCACACATTATGTACCAGTACATCCCCCCCCCCNTATTCAATGTAATGTGTGTTCTACTTTGGAACGCTAACAACCAAGTAATTTTTCTAAATGGAAATATGGAGGAAAGGAAGTAAGTTCTGTTAGAGAAACAACATAAACAGAAAACATTATTACTACCACTGTTCTAGCCATAACCTGGTGAAAACAAGCTTCTCCACTATATGCACACAGTCACGGCAGGACATTTTAGTACCACGAACCAACAAAGCAACTAGTAGTTACACACAGCTGTTAGACACTTATCCTTTCCAACAAGCGGCATCTGCTACGCTTCTTAAATTTAAAAAAAAAAAGTGGCACACAGTAAGAACATTTAGTTGCAACATATCAAAAGTAATACTGAAAATCACTTGCGAAGAGAAACTTCCCTATTTATCAAGTTTGTAGACCTATGTTATTTATTTAATACATTACATTTTATAAATAGCTAGGTAGAAAGGACTACATGCATTATTAGTCTGAGTGTTAAGAACATATACGATACTTTCCTTGTACTTACCAATTACTGCTGTGCAATAAAATTATTATACTCTTAAAATACTAAATTGAATCTACAGCAAATAACTATAGCAAAAAAATTAATTCCACAACATTTCATCAAATTGTTCCTTACAGGTTTCCAATACAAATATTCTTCAATGATCTCTTGTAACAACACACATTGTACAGCAATCATCACATATTGGTAGGAACTTTAACTTTTTGTAAACGATTTTCTTCCACACAATTATAACAGTAAAACAGTATCAACTCAGAACACACACCTGTGAATAATATAAATCATGGTTCGGGCCCGCGGAACTCCGCAGGGTTGTTCTGTGTGAATGAATTGGGCAACGTGTGCATTAAGATATTGATGTAATCTGCAGTAGCCGAACCCACAGTCGACTTGAATCATACTGGCTGAACCCACGGGTTCCACATGCCATTCGTTGCAGGAAGTGTTGAGGGGAAAAAAGTAGGAAAAATGAGCATAAACTGAGAAATTCTTACACATAATTTGAAAACAGAAGTTTAGATGCATAATGGCAAATTTAAAAAAATGGCGTCCTCCCCAGAAATACTAAAAAATGAAAAATGGTTAAATATACCTGCCAACTTAATGATCTACAGCCATCAGGCTTCCGAGTGTGCATACTACGCCCCGTTGTGATAGCTAAAACCATTTAGGAGATATGGCAATTTGAAATTCCACACCCCCTCAAAATCTTACAGTTAAAGTGAAATTGACAGTACACTATGACGGAATGATAAAATGATAGGGTTATGGTGTAACCAAATCAAAATGTCATGGAACACAGCGTTTAGGCAATGTAATCTAAATTAAAAAAATTGACCCCCTTTTAAAAACTCAACCTTTTGTTAAATTACTAGTCTGTGACAAACTCCCACTTAAAAGATGCTTACATGGCAAATTTCAAGCTCCTAGGCCGAAATGCATGGAAACAGCAAGTGATCAGTTGTAGGAAGCAACAAAACATCCCTCCCCCACCAGAACGCTATTTCCTCCTAGGGTTTTGAGTGGGGACTTCAAGTGAGGGGGATAGGGGTTCATTAGGAGGGACTGTTTAAAAAAGAATTTGGCATTCCAAGAAAGTTGTTACAGATAGGATGGGGATAGGCATAAAAAATAGCTAGTTTACAAAGTGCAATTTTCCATATGCTAGAGGCACAAAATTGAACCACCTTAAAGTAGTTTAAAAAGCAGAAACTCTCTGTGTACACTGGGAAATCCCCACACAGCACTCGCGAATGGATGGATGAGAAAGAACCCATGAAAGACATTTCAAAGAGCAGGGAGCAAAATTTGAAAAATTCCTCCACTTCCCCCTCAATTTGAAAAAATTAAAAATGGTCAAAGATACTCATTGCCTTAATGGCTCAATGTTTTTCAGCCCCTGACCGTGCCTGCAGAGTTTAACTATTTAGAAGACAGAGCAATTTGAAATTTGAACCACCTTAAAATTGTACAGTTAAGGTTAGGTCAATTGTACACCTTGAGAGGATGGAAACTTATAGACTTAAAGAGATGGCCAAATTACAATGTTTTAAGTCAGACCATCTTGGAGATATTGGTAATAAAAATGGACCACCCTTAAAAACTCAAAAGTTTCACAATTCCTCATGCTGGTTGAGACTCCCATAAAAGAGATGCCCCTGCGCCAAACTTAAGGTCTCTAGCATGAAGGGGGGCAGAAACGGTGTGTGAGCGAAGACCACATACTTCTTGAATAAAACAATTTCCTCCGAGGGCTCAAGGAGAAGGGGGCAGGATGATGGGAGGGGTAAGGATGAAAATCGGAAAGATGGGAATAGATACTGAGGGGGTTGGTGTCCCCCAAACCTCGAGGAGAGGAGGCGCTGCACTCCCCCAAACGTTGCATTTTTCAGCACCAAACTTTCGTTCTTCATTAATATAGAGAGAAACAAATAAGGACACCTGTCACTAAAAAAAGTGTCTATTGGTATGTACAATAAAGTAATGTTTATCAGGACTACCTATACAGGTCTCTCTAAACAGATAAATTATCTATTTGCAAAAATAATTTTGACAGTTGTGTAATTTTACCGTACCGTAACAGGGCACTGCTAATGGCTACAATGTGTGGTGCTGAAGGATGCAATACCTGATCGTAATTGTTCTGAATACTGCCATTAAGAGAACTGTAATCAAACACCCAGTTAGTAGCAAAAGAACTTGCTCAGTTTTGTAGCACGTGAATAGCATATTTAAAATTGTATGTGCAATTTGGTTTCACACTGACTTAAATTAAAAAGTAAAAATAATATGTGATTAGCAAGACAGAGTGAAAAAAAGAAAAGGCTTAATTTTACAATAAAGAGTATAACTCATCAAGAATTTAGATCACAGTGTGTTGACACATCAACGCATGTACGAAGTTGAAAGACACATTACCTATGTCGTCAAGGCCCAAAAGGAACAAATTCTCAAGTCAATTTCGGAATTTTATCCACTGGCAAGTATGTTGAAAAGGAAAACTTTACATGGATCTAACAGTACTGATCACGACAAAGTGCTCTACGAGTGGTTTTGACTGTGCAAGAGTGAAGGAATTCTTGTGTGTGGTTCCATGTTGATTGGGAAAGCAGCTCAGTATCACATAAGCTTAAATGTAGGTGGTGATTGAATATTCTGCCAGGTGATTACGTAAATTAAATATTTAAAAGTGCATGGAGAAAAAATGTTGGCTAATGTTGAACTTGCTGAATTATATGTAGCAGATTTCTCAAACATTGTAAAAGAACATCACCTTAAAGCCAGAACAAAACTATAATATGAATGGATCTGGTTTATTTTGGCACTGTCCTTCACAGAGTACATTTTGTCTGCAGTGACAAAAAAGTGGAACCTAGCGCTAGAGACTCAAAGGGAAGACTAATAACTTTAATTTGCACAAATGCAAGAGGCACCCAAAAATGCATAACATTGATTGGAAAAAGTGCATTCAAGAGTATTAAAGGTAGAAAAACTGGGTTGCCTGATCATGCAAAAACAGTGCTTCTGATCAACAACTGCCCAGCTCACTCATTCTCCAGCAGACACACTCTCCAAGGGAAATGAGCTACACAGCTGTAATTCAAATCTAAAATGCCATTATTGCAAAGAACTTGTGCAAAAAAATTTTACATTGTGAAAGTTTGTTCAGCTAAGAAAGTGTAAAGAAAATTTTTACATTGGAAGAAGCTATTAGATGTGTTGCATGCCTGGAATGATATACCCCTTTCAGTTGTAAATTTTGTTTTGTGTGTGTCAGTTTCTATACCAGATCTCAGTGGAAAATTTTGGAGCTGTGCATTGATAATGATACTAATGCTCCAGTAACTGAAGCATTCACAGACTCAGAAATTACCAATTCCATTTTTGGACATCAAGTAAATAAAACAGGCAGTGCTGATGGTGATTCCTTAGCCAAAGTGGAAAATTGGATTTCTATTGCACATTTTCACTGGTGAAAATCTGGTTAACTTTATGGAAAACAACTCATTTACACCTGAACAAACACAATTCACAAAAAAAAAAAATCATCCGGAAAGACTACTGTAATAATCTAGTTCCATGTAATAAAAATTTAATGTTTATGTTTTCAAATATTTCTAATAATTGATTTTATGCACATCTATTTCAGCCATTAAAGTTAATTTTTAAAACAAATGAATGTACATAAAATATACGAAAAGCATTTTTTTAAGATTGCCAATTTTTTACAAACAATTACAGTTATCATTACGATTGGCTTACTTGATGAAGGTTTTCTTGCAAAGTGTGCTTTCTGAAGCATCCAGAATGGGAATGCACTCAAATTTTAATTAAAAACAGACACTCAATTTTTTGACATTTAAATAAATAAATTTTAGCAAAATATTTTACGGTGTTACAAAATATATGAATTTTTGTTTCATATGCAACATAAATCATACTTTTGTAAAAGTTCTGGCAGTGTATGGAACCTTTTTAACGAGTTCTGCATGTTTTACAGTCAGGTGCAGTGTTCCATTCGAAACCACTCTCCTACCTAAAAAAACCTGCAATGATTAAGATTTTTCAAATGCCTGACATAAAATCTATTGGAAGATTGAAATAATGCACAAAATGCTTCTGTCCATTAAATAACAAAATGAAATGTATTTTTTGAACTTTTATGGCTTCCATTACAAACACTTAAACAATCATAATACCAAATATTTAAAAAATAAATAAATGAGATTTAACGTTTCAATCAGTGCCCTAAAAAAGAAATCTTGAAAACCAGTATTCAGAAGGAACTTAATAGTCAGTGTTTGTACACAGGCACATAGCCTCTGAAGCCTTGATGTTACAGTTTTTGAAAAATACTAATTGGGTGTAATGAAACAGATACAACAGAAGAAGGATAGAACACGCATCAAGGCATACTACAGCATAACATAGTGAGTGAAGAGATTTGGACGGCTCTTAACATCGAGGTCTTGAGAGCCGGTAAGGGTGAAGCATGATGGGTATGAAGCAGCGCCGGAATGCAAAAACAGGGGAAACGAGAGACGCCGAGAAAACCCACCGGCCAGCGACATCGTCTGGCACAATTCCCACATGCTAAAATTCGGGAGCAACCCCGCAAGGGATCGAACCCAGTTCACCTAGGTGGGAGGCAAGTAGTTTGACCACTACACCACCGTGGCCTCTCTGAAAAAATATGCACCCTTTAACAAGAATTTAAAAGTAACAAAACAAGTTAGGTTCAGTTTTTGTGGATTATTTACCATACTGTGACGCTCTGTATTACCTACAGGTTCAAAAATATATATTTTAATCTTTTAACTTTTCAATACTGTCATTAATACAAAACACAATCTGCCATAGAAACCAGCTATTTCTTTCAATTGGGTTACTTATTTACTGTAATGCTGTCATACTTAATGTCTCCACATTGTGTTTTTGGATACACACAAGACATTAATACAAACTGCAACTAAGTATTGTATGTAAAACTGATTCAGAGAAAAAATGCCTGGTCACTAATAACTAACAATATTTATATTTTAAAAAAACCCTGTGCCACTATCAGCAATCTTTCACGATAATAGGTAATTGAGTCAAATAAACAATGCACATTATTGTAACAACTATCTGTAACAACTATCTGTAACAATCAAGAATTAGAATTTGTACAGATAACAGCAATAGACAGACATAAAAAGGTCAAGGTTCATTTTCTACTACTGATGGAACATGACTAAACTTCGAAACAGTAGCAAAGTTTTTAACAGAAAATCACATAACATGGTCAGCCTTTTTAAAAACTATTTTTTTTAAGTTGGGGTTCTTTATATAATGTTAACAAAGGGCAAAAGTCACAAATACTTTAAATACTCTGCAACCATATAAATTTGCCCTTGTGTTTGTAACATTTAGTAAAAATAAAACTGGAAGGATTTTGACATTAGCACCAGACTAATTTCCTGGCAGCAAGTCTCCCTATCAACATTAATTTGTTAAAAACTCACCCGCGCTGGATGGTGCAGATTTCGTAACGGAAGCTGCTGTTTTTCTAGGTACGCTACTGGCCCGTTTCGTTGCTGAAGACTGCTGAAACATCAACCACTTCATAATGTTCACAGAACAAAGCTATGTACAATTTAATAAACAACTTTCAATACCTCAAAACTTAAAACTGAATTTTCCATGAAACATTGCAAAAGTGACAATGTTGCAGCAACAATTTTCAGAGAGGAATGAAAAAAAACCAAAATCTAAAAGTTTTTATAAATATCCGTATGCTTTCTAATGGCCAGTTGGAAAATATAATTCTTAAGCATTTGTACAGGTACCTTGTGGTCCTAAAAATGCCTAAACCAAATTTTACTTAACTCTGTACACATATAGCACTTGGTAAGGATGCCCAACGTGTATAGTTTTTGACCATGCCAAGTGTTTATTTTCAAAATTATGGCCATTTAAACATTTAGGGTGATATGTTAAATCTCGGGAGCCATTTGACCACTTTAATCCCAAATTTTGTATGTTGACAGTGCATCGTGTAAGCATAAAATTTAGAGATGGATTTCATTGTCGGTCCACCATTTTGGAAGATAGCACTACATAAGAAATTTACAGCTTTTACATTATATCTCAAAAACTACTCAACCAATACTCACCATTTGACATATATAATTCAAATGGACAAAGCACTTACAGTGGAGTCTCCATTATCCGTCAGTCTCGGGATCGTCACCGAGACGGTTGAGAGAATAGAAGGATAATAGAAATACCCCCCTCCCCCCTCCATTTCTAAGACACGACAGATACTAGCAATAATAATGTATAAGATATTTAGCACTATATTTTAAACAGGTAGCAATCAATAGAAGTATGTACAGCACAGTATGTATTTGATATTAAATATTAAAGACTTCTGTTTATTATGTTGATAAAATAACAAAATTGAATATAGCACTATTAAAATGGCCAACAAAGAAATAATTCCGAAAAAAGAAATTTTTGTTTTAATGGCTTTAGTTATAACCCAATATGACTGTCCTAGGTTTTTCCCCTCCGCCGAGGTGAGCTTCGGTGGTGGTGGGGGAAAATGTGCCTGTAAAAGGGGTGATTTGCAGTTTTTCGCCTATACCTCGGAAACTACTCAATGGAATCAAAAAGTGGTATCCATAAGAGTTGTAGAGCGTTAAATTCTGCGTCGAATGAGCACCCAAAATGTACAATTTGACCCACCCATGACTGTACAGGCTAACCTAAAAGTTGTACTATTTTTCCAGCTTAATGAAAAAAAATAGTTTTGACGTTAGTATTACGGAAATATCTCTAAAAATACCTTCTATTTCACAAAAACTTCTTAGCAGAAGTTGTAGAGCATTAAATTCTACGTCCAGTATTAAATTTTACGTCGAAATCTAACCAATTTTTTTAATGTCCTTGAAATGTAATTTTTCTTCAAAAAAATGTTGCAGAAATAATAAAAATTGGTTAAAATAGCGGGTTATATTATTTTGTTACGCCTACGTTTTTATTACAATGAATTTGTTGTTAAACAAATATTGAAAATACAAATTACAGAGAATTGTCAGTTTCAGCATTTTCCCGCATGATTATTTCAAATTAAAGTAGTTAGGCTTTTTTATTTAATAATTTACAATGCTGTTTTCAATTGTAATAACGCGATGATGTGGCACTGCAATTAGGAAGTTAATTTCTTTTTAAAGACCATGGATTACAAAACGACGTAAAAACCAGATTCAAACATTGTTGAATTTGTGAAAAAGTGATCAAACTTGCTCACTTCAAGTCAAATTATCGATCCACAAATAAAATGTCAACGTAACTACGCGTCTTCGGATTGCACACTATCACCAATGCATTCTTTGTTGCAAATAACTAGATATGCCATTAACTCTTCTCCGTTGGTAACGACACATTTCTGAGTGATTGTCGCTTAACTTGCATCCCAAACGAATTCACCTATCACGTAATGCCAATTTAACACTTCCACATTCCACTCAATGAGTACATCAACATTTTACAATTGCATACCATGTCGTCAGTCCGTGAGGCCATCTTTGGCCGGTTAAGCAACTGCGGAAAGCAACTGTGTTTGTGATTGGTTATGGGTCACGTGACAATCACCATTACAAGAACCCCAAACCAATCACAACGAGCTTCAATTCACCTAAAGGGATGTTTGTACCGTGAAAAGACGCTAGCAATACCAATCCAAACCCTAAGAGTTATGTTGTTTCCTGCTAAGAAATTAGCTTTGTTCGCTTACAGAGCAAAACACGTAACATGCAAACTGGAAAAAGTTCAGATAGGTATAAAATTCCATGATGCATCTTAAATTTCCCTGATATTTCCCGATTTTCCAGGTCTGTGACCACCCTGTTATGTCAAGCCGACCCTTAAATTTATCCAGCCAACCTATACTAGCCTTAAATGAAGAATCCCCATCAAGCTTCTTGTTCATCTCGATAGCTTAAGCCATTATTATGGGCCCAAAAACTGGTATCCCTTGACTGCGGGCTTGAATGAACCACTGATGCATTACTGTATATCCAGTTGGTCCAGTTGCTGGCTTCATAGTTTTTCTTAGTTTGACATCTCCGTCTGTCGTTTTCCTTTTTTGAAACATGACTTTCGATTTTATCTGCATCTTTCGTAATATCATTCCATATAGCGGAGCGATACTCGACGCGCTTTCTCCTTTACGCAGTGGTTTTATAATTTCAAGTTTTTGAGAAAGTCCCAATATAACATGTTTCCGTTTCTCAGACATTTTTTAACACATTGCACTTTGACAACATACTGAGGACAATGACTTGCTGACTAAGTGACTACCGCTACTGAACTGACTGTAGGAATGGGAGGGCGGATGAGTGTGTAGGAATTCCGGTAGGGTGGTGTGGAAGACGGAATGATTCTACGAAGTACATACGTAGGTTGTACATAAACAACAAACGTGAGTCATTCGCATTCCGTACCACACAGAATGTATTTTTACTGGGTATTCATGGACAAAAGTATGTATTACAGTACAGTATACATATTGTTCAACTCAATAATGTGCTAAATTTGAAATAACATGAAGCGAGAAAAAAGTTATTTCATTTTTAGTTTAATAAGTTTATTTTTTGTATTCAATTTTGTTATTTTACTTGTCGTGCCAGTTTACTGAAGGTTAACAAAAACTCACGGTTAAAAGGGTGACGGTTAACAGAGACTCCACTGTATTTTCAAAATGGCAACCATACAGACATTTCTGATTAGTAAGCTATATCTTTGAAAACTTGTAATCAATTTCAACTTAACTTTGTATGCTGGCACTATCTATTATAACCATAAAATCTGTCTACACAGAGCCTCTTTCTTCTGTATGCCATTTTTTATAATTGTGTTGCATGAAAAAATTAAGTTTTTATATCATAACTTGGGAAAAAATTAAATGATTCCTACCAAATGTGGCAAACAAGTAGTAGTACTACGGTAGGCCAAAACAATGAATATATTGTAAGTGGGTCAGGCATTTATTTTCAAAATAGCGGATTTATAAACATTTTAATTCGGTATGCTATATCTACGAAACTTAATGTTGTATATTGGGAGTAGTATCTATGAAAGCACCAAATAAGCATATACATAAAATCTCTTCTCCACCATTTTAAAAGATAGCGCCAAAAAAAATTAAGCTTTTACGTCCTGTCTTGGGAAACTATTATATAATTCACACCAAATGCATGCACAAGGTATACTTTTGTAATCCATCTACACTCATTTGCAAAAAAAAAAATTGGTGCCATCCCAGGGGCACGTAAGTGGGTACAGGCACAGGACATGGTAGTACGTATACAGAAACAAAATTATGTTCCACACCCAGCATGTATTGCAGGGGGCCAACTTGCATGATGCACTTAGCATGGTGTTAGACTACCCGTAACACAAAGACAGGTGGCAATACAGTCAAGCATGGAGGCATACAGACGTCAGATGTCCTCCTGAGGAAGATCCTGCAACAGCTGGAGCAAGCAACCCTTCAAATCTGCAGAAGTTGCCACTGGCCAAAGTTTTCATCCAATCTGATGCCAAACGTTCTTGATGGGGGAGAGTTCTGGGGACCTTACTGCCAAGGAAGCATGTTGACATCATGAAGGCAGGTCAGAGACTTCTGCTGTGAAAAACCAGGAATTATCCTGCTGGAAGATGGTGTTGTCTAGCAGCACCAGAAAGTGGAGTTCACGTGGTCGCAGAATTTCCTGGATGTATTGCGGCACCATCAGGGTTCCATCAATAACCACTAGTAGAATGCAGGAATCGTATAAAATTACACTCCACACCATGACACTTCTCGCTGAGGCAGTGTGCAGTTCTACAATGTAGTGTGGATAACGGTGCTACCTAAAATGTCTCCAAACTAGAGTTTGGCGATCGTCTGTATCGAAACAGATCGGCGATTTGTTGCTGAACATCACTCGTCGCCAATCCATAAGCTGCCATGCTGCCTGCTCCCGGCAGAAGATTTAACATGCTCGGCAAAGCTCAGGTCGTAATGGTAGACATTGTAAGGGATGCCATGATGACAGATCTCACTCTGCTAGCTGCCTGGATATGGTACTGGTGGACACAGGTGTACCCGCAGCTACCATGACATATTCCTGGAAGGTATGCAGTCATGTCCTTGGAGTGCTTACAGCCTGTGGCACAATGAAACTATCCTCCCTGCCGGTGGTCCGCCAGGGTCGACCCGAGCCTTCTCAATGGGTATGTGTACCTTCCGGTTCCCACTGCGTCCAACACCGACTTTCAGTACCAGGCAGGATGGTTCAAGTGGCAAGCTATGCACCAAAATGTCCAACCTGCAGCTCAGAGGCCGATGATGCAGCCTCTCTCAGCCGATGATGCAGCCTCTCTCAAACTTATCCAACTGGACAAATGCTTGTCAAATGCACCATCGGAGCATGCTTAGTGTTCACTTTAACTTGGCTCTGTGGCTCACACTATTCACATTTGCCACCAAGACCTTATTTGGTGTCTTGCAACTAGGAAAGATGGAGGGAAAGGTATTCCTCTATTGGCCCATCTATGCAAGCAAACCGTACTAAACGTGAATAGGACATATTTCAGGCTATGATGATACTGTGTGGCAACCTTTGTTGTACTTGCCTGATTGGTTCATGGTGATTTTTTTTTTCTGCAAATGAGTGTACATTTATATAACTTAAGCGGTTCGTAACATATTTTAAAAATAACAGCCATGTAAATATTTTTGCTTAATATGCTAAATGCCCCAAACAATTTCAACCAAACTTTATATCCTGGCAGTATCTAAGACACTCATTAAATCTGCTAATACATAACCTCTTTGCCCACCGTTTATGAGAATTGCGTCATATGGAAAAATGGAGGTTCTACGCCATAACTCAAGAGACCAATCAACCAATTCCCATCAAATCTTGCATGCAAGTAGTGCTGTGCTAGAGCATGTATCTTAGATGATTTAAGAAGCTCAGACACTTATTTTCAAAATGATGACCCCATAAATACTTTAGGTTAGTAAACCCCAAACATTAGACTGATTACATCCAAATTTGATGCTCCAAATCTTACTTCCGTAATGCAGTTGGTAGCATGCTTGCTTATGATACAAGGTTGCTGGGGTTCGAGTCCCAGGTAAGGCAAGTCAGTATTTGCAGTTCTCACTACTGTTGCATATGTTTCTGGTTCCACCTGTAATTATATTACTATCAACGAGATGTCTAAGCCTACCTACCAAATAAGCTTTTAAGATCTTTGTTAAAAATTATTTGCACCCATGAAGAGGAAAGTAGGCTCATTAGTTATCTAAGTAAGTTCTTGTTCAGATTTGAATGGTAATGCAACTGCTACTTTCTTATGGGAACGCTACAGCAATTGTAGCATGGCCTTTATAGGAGGAAACTGTTTTTTCTGCTTAACCTTCACTTTTCACTGTTTTAATCAATCAAGATCTTGTGGAAATGCATGAAATGGTATTCCCTGAGTGAAAATCAAGCTCTTGCATTGTGGAACAGCACAGTATGAAACCATTATGCTTCACCACTTTCATAAATAATCAAACTCATAAAGAGTGTGCTACACATATTACTTGTAGCAGCATGCAGCGAAAAAGTTGTCGCATCGCACACGCTGTCTGCTGCAGGCAGGGTTGTCGTCCAATTTTATTTATTTTTTTTTAAATATTTTTTTCCCACAAAACTATTGTTTTTGAGTTGGCAACTGTTTCAAACTAAAAAATATTTTCATTTTCTTTTTTTTTAATTTACATAACTAAATTATTAATTTGCTTTTATTAGATCAAAAAGTTCTTAATTATTGTACACTTGCTATATTAATAGCAATAATACAACAACTTCACTGCTAAATACTTTTTAGCCATGAGAAAATATTAGCCTTGCCAAACACAAAATGGTATATAAATTCTTGCAAGTAGCCTAAACACCACCATTTGAATAAGAAAAATTACGCAAATTATGACTGTTACACTGTCTTAATTTCTGGACGCAAATTTTGTTACGAAGTTGAGTAGCCCAATCGGTGACATATCGCTCGATCTAGCAACCTTGAATGTCTCCAATTGTTTTGACCCTTCCAATCCTCAGTTGCGTGACATGGTGATGTCAGAGGGTGGGTGCAGCAAGTCTTACATTATGAACTGCACAACTAAAGATTTTTTTCATACATTAATTTATTATACAACTTCAATGTGTGATTTCCATGTTTAGCATGAAAGAAAATAATCTGATTTTCACATATTTGCATGCAGTTTTGTGACATTCCAGATGAGAAGGAAAAAGAAAAAAAGTTAAATTCTTGGAAAACTTGATTTACTATAGAAAAGTTAAAAACTGACAGTTAATCCACACAATTTACGGCTTGGTAGCAGAAAAACCGAAAAATATTAAAAATCATGAGTTCAAAAGGTTTTTGTTTATGAAAGATGCATATTACAAGAAATGTTAATGTACCCATGCCTGCATATCAAAAATTCAAATTAACCTAGACCATTTTCCTTGCCATATTCAATGCCAAACAAACTATATCAAGACTGTGTTGAAAAATATTTCTGTAATAAAGTCAGTGTTGCAGAAAGAATGTCCAACAACTGTGACCTAGTGAAAAGGCAATATGTGGAACAGAGTGCAACATATTATCCATCTTCATGGATTTATTTTTGTGGGGTTTTGTAACGAATACCGTCCATTTCCCCACTGCAAATACTGACGAAGCTGAAACACTGCCTACAATGACTACGAAAATATAACCAAAAAAACGAAGAACACAATATATGGATGAGAAACACAAATGCATTAAAAATGTGATAATATAAAAAGGACATGTATGGCACTAGAGACACCTACTATCTAGTTGGACAATGAGCAACATAGAAACAAGGACAGAACAACTATGGCAATACGAAAACAGCAAAACCACAAGTAAAACACACAATATAGTACGTCAAAATAATTAGACATACAAAAGAATCAAAAATTATAATGATATTTTAAAAATCTGGTGGGTTTTTTTCTTTGCTTTTTTTGTTATCTAAATTCTGCTGATGATGTCTAGTGACATTTATGCTGTCATTGTTTGTTTTTTGTTCATTGTCAGGCCGGATCATAATTTTTTATCCTTTTATATGTCTAATTATTTTGACTTACTACAGTGTGTGTTTCGCTTGTGGTTTTGCTGTTTTTGTATTGTCATAGCTGTGCGGTCCTCGTTTCTGTGTCACTCGTCTTAGTTCCATATATGTACTTATTATGTGAGAGTGCATTCTCTCACAATTTTAAACAAGAATATTTCTAATTTTTAGATTACTGGTTGTATTAAAAAGAAAATGTATAGACATGTATCACAAATTTGACTGTTACTGCCATATACTACTTTACATTTGCCCTCCTTACATCAGTAACAACTTGTGTAGTTATTAAAATTAATAAAATTGAAGTGCATTATGTCTTTTTGGCATGGGCTAAACAGAAATGCAATTTATATTTTGGATATTTCGTCAACTTAACATCCACTCGTACTTACTGAATAGTTAGTTACATGTATTAGTTTCTACGTAAAGAAAAGTATTCTCACCAAAACCGCCCCATCTGTGTCATCTTCGCTTCGACCAAGGGGTCCTGAAACAAGAAAAAAAAATTACTTTAAAAAATGGAACAAGACAGTAATATTTTCACATACAACTTTACGATTACCTTGAATCAGACCTGGAAAGAGCAATATTACATAAATAAAGCTGGGGTGCAACACATGGGGGTCCATCGAGTTCACCCCTCCCCTCAACAGGAAATATAATCATACTGTAATTTCTGGTACACAAGACATCAGAGATAAAAAATGGAAAAAACTGCATTTTAATACAAAACAAATGTGTATTAATACTTACTACCTTATACTGTGTATGTAACTTTGTAAGCTATTTGTTCAAAAGTATGTATTTGTATTAGCATTAAAAAAAAAATTTAACCTGTTTGTAACTTCTTAATTTCAAAGAAAAATTCCTATTTGTGCATTCAAGCAAATCTCTTGTAATATGCAGACATGTGTTTGTGCACTTCTGTTAGTGAAACACCTTTTATTGTTACTAGTGTGATTAAATTTGTAAATTAAAGTTACGTTTTTTACAACCTTCTCCATCCTTCCCGAATCTGACCACTCCCCATCACATGTATTTATTTAAAAGACCACATTTAAAAGATTTTGAAATATATTTAATTATTTACAGGTTAATTGAACAGCGTTTTTGCTGTTTGCATTTTAATCGAGCCAGAAACCAATAATAGGAAATTATCCTCAATGACAGAACTAAAAAAATTATCCATGTAAGCTGTTGAAAAGTTTGACATTAACCAACATTTTCATGTGATTTTATTGTTAGTTTACATCTACAACACTTTTCACTTGTGTGTTACTTGCGACGTTAGATGCAAGTTGTGCAGTACAACCTGTCCGACTTCACAAGCTAGTTTGATCTTTAAAGGCTGTCAACATTGGCAACGGGGAATCCCATTTTAAGGACACAGGAGCAAAAACTTAATTTAACATGTGTAGGCATCTGAGCGAAGGTAGTAGCAATTCACAAGAAACTAATGTGAATGACACAATTTTATTAATTTAGAGTTTTGGATGGTAAAAACTTAATGCAAATAATTAATCATTTCAGTAATGATAAAATTAGTACCATTAAGAACTTAATATGAGTGATAGTACATTGCCTCAATGGCATTTCCACATAAAAAGTTGGGTTCATTAATAACAGAAAGAAATGAAAATCACTGCAACAGTCACAGATCTAAGCACAATCACTTTCACAAGTTTTTACTGTTACTGTAACAAAAACGAGTATTATGTAGTGGTTGTACATAGTTCCATATTAACCTCTGCAGCAAACACAAGCCCTACTAAAACAAATATTTGTGTAGTTTCACATAACATTCATCATTAAATAAACATACTGACGCGTGGCGTGTGCGTGGGATAGGCATTGCGCTGTTTCCACACCCTGCTATAATTATCCAGGGCAGGCAACCAGCTAGCCAGGGCAGGAAGCTGACAACGAAACTTCCGGGGGGAAACACCCTCGGGGCAGTCCCGACGCGAAAGGACACTCGGGGAAGAACCGAAGTCGAGAGAAACAGGGTAAGTCCCGACCAGATTGCTCGGGAAAGAACCCCGGGCAACACGACAGAATTAGCTGATATGCGGCCCTCGACGAAGGAAACGGGGTGCCCCCGACGAGAATTAGTGCATACCCAGCTCTGCAGGAATTCCCACCACAGTAACCGCACCCTCCCTCCACCCTGGTCGGGGCACACAAGCTGCTGACAAGACGCAAAATCATACACAAAAAAGTGCGAGGTACACAGGGGATTTCCCGATTTCTCTCTCTAGAAACTGCTGACAGTTAACTTGAATATAGCAGGACAGTAGTTAAATTCTAGAGGCAGCCAAGGCGGAGGGCAGTTGTTCAGAGTCAGTTGTTGAGAGGCAGTTGTTCAGAGGAGTCAGTTGAACCTGCGCCGTCGAGAGGCGCTGGGCCAGAGCGTGAGTGAGAATCAGTCAGGCAGTCTTATCGCATGCAGAGAAGCGGCAGTCGGGTGAGCCAGTCGAGGCCGGGTTTCGGATCCCGGCCGAGTCAATTGTCGCCAGCCGAGACGGGAGTTGTTCGGCGGCACAGCCACGAGAAGAGTTTGGTGTTCAGCCGAGACGGGAGGCGAAGGAGACACTGAAGTAGGCAGTCGTGTGACGGGAACAGTGCCGAGAACTTATGAGTAAATTCCCGGAAACGAGTGGCAGCCCCATACCGAGAGGCGCCATTCCCCGAGAAGACGTCGTGCGCCAGATGGAGACGAGGCAAGCAGTCAGTCAGTAAGTCAATTGTGACGTCACCGGGGAGAGAACCCAGGAACAGCCGAAACTTCATGTGTAAATTTCCGAGACAAACCAAGTAGAAGTGCCGAGAACTTAGGAGTTCATTTCCGAAAACGTAGTGGCAGTTTCCGAGGCGGAGAAGTCGGGAGCGCGAGACGAGTAGTGGCAGACGACGACGTAGGAGAGGGGACGCGAGGTCTCCAACGAGGAACGCCAGCGGAGATCAAAGAGAAACCAAAAGTCCCGGGAAACCAATCCCGGACTTCCGAAGGAAGAAGCCAGCTGAGTACAGCACGCCAACGAGAGCCAGTCCGAGGGCTGAAAAAGGGCCACCCCACTCACCAGGCCTCAACTCCCAACGAAGACAACTCACCAAAAGCCGCAGTCACAGATATGTTGAAACGTCTCCATCCTAACAACCTTCCCCGACGCATAGCAAACCGCACATCAGCCCTTCAGGCCTACGACTTGTAGGGGGGCTCAGTCTCGCCAGTGTGTGTAAATACCTATGTTACCTTCCGACAAATAAAATAGTGGTGTGTTAACAAACGGAGAATACGAGTATTTGTTTACCCCTAACGCAAAAACCACAGGTGCCCTTAGTCTGCACCAAAGTAAATTAACTAAGTACCCTACTAGCCATCCACTTGTATACCTCAGGTGGCCTAGTAGCGACAAGTTAATACTACATGAAAAATACAAACAAGCACATTAGTGGCTGAGCAACAGCAACTAAGACAACACCACCCTTTCCTGCTGTACCATAAAATACATTGCTCATGCTATTTACCAGTACCTGCCACACTGATGCTAAATGCATTAATTGCAAGGTATGCTGAGATTGCAAATAATTTGTGGTATGTTGTCAGGTAAGAGGGGAGGCAATTTTCCCAAAAACCTATTCGCTCAGATGTGATGCTGAAACACAAAGCTTTTCATACAGAACCACGTATTTCAAATGAAACAATACAAAAAAAATCAGTCTTATTTCTGGCGATGACAGCTAAGAAATTAGTTTTTATGTTAAAAATATTCCCCTCCACCACAGCTAATGAATTGCTAAAACAATGTGTGGCATTACAGAAAGTGGATAGATTTTGGCAGCTCTTAACAGCATGGTCTTGAGAACCAATGAGGGTGAAGTGAAGTGAGAATGAAGCAGCACCAAAATGCAAGAGCGGGGGAAACAGGAGATCCCTGAGAAAATCAGCTGACCAGCAGCATCGTCTGGCATGATTCCAAAGTGTGAAAATCTGGGAATGACCCCGCCAGCCACCACAGAAGAAAAAAAATTACTTTGTTGATAGTTAATTATTAATTTATTTACTTAACATAAGCTGCTACTGCATTAACAATAAAAATTAACAATAACAGGGAACCACAATTTATTTCAATTTTTCTTCCCCAATGCAAGTGTATACACAAAGTGTATATACATATGCAGACACTGTAATTTTAAGTTATTAAAATAGGTGGTTATACAGTAAAAAATTTTGTGTACCTAAATTTGTGTACTACTAAGTCTTCCATAATTGGGTTAACGATAAAAAAAAATTTACGATTAAAATGAATTGTTAAAAAAGTGTGTAGTTTTTAACTTATCAGTATATTTTTAAAACTAATTAACTTTTAATCGTTAAAATATCTGGCTAACGATTAAAACTAACGTTAGTTAACTTTGCAATTACCTGGAGGCCAAAGATGAATATATATATATATATATATATATATATATATATATACAAATGCCATTAATATCTTGACAAACTTCTTAAAATTACGCAACAAATTAGATGGGTGAGATGCCGAAGCCACCGTCACTATCTATCAATACAATCTCTCACTATGCAGAAATCACCGTTGCACAATTTATGGTCTTCGGTGCACACTTAAACATTGTTTTTGTAGTCACTGCAGTGGCATGGTTTCATGTTAAGTTATGCTATAAGAGTTTATTTTGAAAGTTTTATTTCATATGGTTTTGTAGAAGATTGTTTTAATTCATCATTTTGATAAGAAGGCCTATCTACTCTGCATCCAGCAGTCAAGTGGTGGTAATTTTTTTTCTGGGACTGTAAATAGCGATTTTTTTTTTTTGTTTTTAATAAACATTGAAGAAAAACTTTTTTGAGACCTCACTTTAACTGTAAAATGTGCGTTGTTCTTTAATCAGTTAATTTTTCTTACTCTAATCAGTTATTATTTTATTATCTTTCCCAAGTATGAAGTCTGCAGAATTTTGTAAATTCACAACCCATTTTGCACATCAATAAGTATGTGTTCATTAACATGAACAACACCTGTGAGGCCAAGGAAGCAACGATTGCGTTATTGCAAAATTTCAGTAACAGCTGATATCATGTCAATTATTAAAAATAAAGGAATTTCACCCATACCAATATTCTCTGAAAACCTACTACAATTGGGCTGAAAGGGACCACAAATGTTTTACAATATCAGTTTTCGTTGCTAATGTACATGTACAAATTACCAACATTTTTTTTAATGAAAAGCATTGGAGATTTATCGTAACTGTTTCCAAACTTGTATTTGTAAAGGTAAAAATAAAACGTCTACTGTGGAATACACTAAAAAGCTAGGAACGAGATGGTACAACACAGAACATCATAAAGGCGGGAACTGGCGATGTAAACTACAAGGAAACAGCGAACAGAGATGCGTGATCGCGTGAACCGTGTACCGGTACCAGTCAGGGCAACTGCGTTCCGACCGGTAAAGGTGAAGCCCCGCCGGCTAAAGGGGGAAGGGGGTTATGAAGGAGGGGTCGTTAAGCCGTCCCACCCCTAGCCCAACTCTTCCCGCGGCGACGCGATAAGAAAAAGTTAATGTCATCGCGGCATTACGGGACGAGTAATTAACGGCGCAATAACCAGGGCGAGCATGGCACGGCTCTCGCAAGGGAAAGGAACTGTCCCGCATTGCTCACAAATTAACGACGTTCTCGTAATGAGTTAGTGGAGGGGTAGAGAGAAAACTCGGGTTTAAAAGCACCTACGATAAATGCCTTCTATCTGCCTGCTAACAGCTTCTTCAAGTGCCCGCCTGACGTCCATTCAAGCGTTGACTCAAGTGTTTTTTTTTTCTACCCCTTCTTTGTGAGGGGTGTTTGTTGTATGTCTGCAATGGAAGATTGAAATGTTATGTGACCTTAACCTCCCCTTCCCCATCTCATTTCGTTAAAAAAGACCACTAATATTTTTCAGTATTATTTAGGCCATGGTTTAAAATCGTTGTTAAACAAAAGTTAAAAGTCCGTATACGCTTTCTCGCACATTCCTTTAAAACGAAGAAGAAAATGCTGCAAACCAAATTCGCTGTTGTAAATTTTAATTCCAAATTCTGAACTCTCCGCGAAAATTCTCTACGGATTCCGCTGAAGTTGTGCACCGAATGCGATAAGCAAAAAAAATTATTTTTTTTTTTTTCCTCTCTCTGAAAACACTTAAATCGCATAGTCTATTCGCGGTTTCTTCACACGTTTTGAATAAAACATTTCTTTAAAAAAATTACCTCATCTATGACGTGTTTGGTTGTTTCCTAAACATTATTTTTATGAATAGCGTTTTACACTTGTGCTAACATAAAAGCACCTTATTTTTAGTTGAACTGAAATTTTATTTATATTTAATTTATAATCTATATTTAATTTGTAATTAATATGAATAAGAATAGTGAGAAAACAGGTAAGTTGGTAATGCCAAGAAAGAAATAGTTCTTAAGCAAAACATTATTACACTGAATGCGCACAAATGTGGTACGTTGTGTCTCTGCTGTGATTTTCTAGATTTGGTTAAAGTTTGATTGCACGAGGCGGAGGAATATCCTGGAAGTAGAACTTCAGCAGGGCTTCAGAAAAGTTGGAAGTAAATATGAATGGATCTTCGCGCTGGCAATAACCGCCGTAACTTGCCGAATCTCCGTAAGTGTGACCAAGGGACATTGCGAGTATGCAAAGGACCATCGACAAGGAAAGAGTTAAAACACACCAACGTCTCAGCTGTGACTATAAAATAAAGTTGGAGGGTTATGACGTCATAGAAACGTCATAAACGCCGCCATATTTGTCTGAGAAGAGTGGATGGCTTCAGTTTCCATCAAATATTTGAACATTAGACTGATTCTAAAATTTATTTAATGTTTGAAGGTCTCACTCAGCCAATCAGAATCGTGGACGACAAAAACTGACGTCAAGAAACTTTAAAATAACGAACAATTGCTGGAAACTAAGTAGGTTATGAAAATAATTA
The DNA here is from genome assembly GCA_002778355.1 of Clitarchus hookeri. Taxonomy (NCBI): domain Eukaryota; kingdom Metazoa; phylum Arthropoda; class Insecta; order Phasmatodea; family Phasmatidae; genus Clitarchus; species Clitarchus hookeri. Next base: position 427,754 of record NQII01001456.1, read on the forward strand.
TTTTATGTAGAAGCTGTCTGGACATGATTGCTATTTTAAGTGTAGATTTATGTAATATTACGAACTCAGAGGTATTAATTTCATTGTGCAGGAAACATCTCTGATAAATAAAATTTGAATTTAGTAAAGAAGCGAAAATTTATTACAACATTCCTTACAGTACTTCCTGTAATGGAGTGCATGGAAAAACAAAAGCAATATCTCACTATAAAAATAATTTTTAAATAATAATTCAAATTAGATTCTCTCAGTAAACAAATTTGACAGTGTGGCATTTTATAACACACTAGCGAACTAGCCCGGCTTCGCCCGGGTACAATTGCGTTTTACAGTGATATAACAATAAATAAATTGGGAAAAGACAATTAATTTATGCGAAAACAGAATTATAAAATTATATTATGTTGGCCTAGGTTTTTAACTGATTACGGCAACCCAAAATGGAGGAAATATTTTTTACCCGATAGCCAAGAAGTAGGATAATGTTTTTGGAGTGTATCTGTGCAACTATCGCGTAGTTGCCACATTTCCGATTTCCAGCGTCGATGTATGAAAATCAAAACTTGAGTTTCATCAAGTTGTAGCTTTAGAAAAAAGTGTACCTAGGTACTACATTTTGTGCTTGGCTGAGGGATCTTAATCGATCACCAAGTTAAGAAACGGTCCCAGCGGGGATGGGTGACCGTTTAGTGGCATAACATCTGAGCGCTTCCGGGCTTCGAAGGGTACGTTAAATATTCGGTCCCGGTTGTTATCAATTGATAGCAGTCTTAAAGCCATTTCAGAGGTCCTTGGGTGGCCTGATAAACTCTAGCCACCAGAGGAAAAACATATTTAGGTCACGTTCCCAGCCGTTGCAGAATTACGTTTTGGTGTTATTCCCCAGGAACCGTACAATTTTCCGGAATAAAAAGTATACAATGTCCTATTCCAGGACCTAAAGTACCTACATACCAAATTTCATCAAAATCCTTTAACCCGTTATGGAGTTGAGTGATAACAAACATACACAGACTTTCGCATTTATAATATTAGGAGGATGAAAAATTATTTGATAAAATTTGTTGGAAAGAAAAATTGTACGGCCATATTTTATCTTCAAACTTATTGTAAAATAAAGTTGAAGGCGAAAATTTGACAGTGCGACATGGGCTTTATAATAGCAGCCGACTCTGGCCACGCATAAGACAGGAACACTCGTTTCGGCGGGGTAAAGGGGCAGTATTTATACCTGCGCTCATCCTTTCTAAACTATCCCACACTTACGCGCGCCCAGTTATGTACTAATTCGGCATCGAGACACTTCTCAAAAGGCGGGGCAATCCCCGATCCTCTAAAAGGTGTTAGTCACCGCCAGGTGTGGGCCGTCAATCAAACGTAGGCCAACACATCGCATCTCCTCCCCTCCTGTGGCTAGAGCGCCCTCCTTGCAGTCTGACGAGTCACGCAATCTGTTAGGAAACAGACGACAGGACTAGGGTTGCCACCCGTACTTTATAATAAAGTATTGTACTCTATTTCGGTTAAACGTACTTTATACTTTATGAGGACGATAAAGTACGTGAAAATACTTTATTTTACCTATTTCGACGTTTGAAGGTTTTATTTAATTGTTTACGAAAAAAAATAAAAAGGTAAAGCGAATATTGCGTGGAACAGAACGCATCGCGTCGATAAAATTAAATGCAAAGCAGCACTGTCGCTTTTGAACGTAACCTAAAATGTCAATGTCAAATAACATTATCATGTCAACTTGTCCACTTGTGTGTGTAACTTGTGTTGCTGTTGGTTTTGGAAAATTTCGAAGTTCAAATTATTGTTTTCCGTTTTTGCTTGGTGTGTAGTGTTGTACGTATAAATTGTGTGTGATAATTCTTCAGTTATGGATGCAGATAACTGTATATCTCTAAGTACACCTAAAAAACGATTACTGGAATCGGATCATACAAAGCAAACAAAACGAAGGCAAAAGTACAAAAGCCTGTGGGAAAAATGAATTATTTATATATTTAAATATGATCATAGATTGTAAAGACGCCGTTAAAACGTACTTTGAAAATAAATATTTGTTAGATGTTGCCAGAAGCAACAAAAAATATATATGGAAAAAAAATAGTAGGTTAAATAAATAATACTCTATTTTAAGATGATGTACTTTTTTTTTTTACCTTAGAAAGGAAATGTACTCTATTTGCTTGAAAAAAGGTGGCAACCCTAGACAGGACTGGGGCGGAGAGAGACCACCGGGCCGCTACAATATAATCCAACGATGTATTTTGTTACCTGTAAAATGCGTAATATGCATAAGGAAGTTGTTCCGATTCCTCTATAAGTGGTGCGCATTAGCGCCCCACCTACACTATATATACATATATATTATATATGTCTGTATATATATACACACATGCATTTTGTGGCGACCACAGGTGTGCAAAGTTTGTTTACATCTTGTATAGTCTCAATCTTTATTTTCAAACAACACGTGCATAGCAGGTGTTCCGTTCCATTCCACAACACAGCCATTAGCACATGGAGTAGATGAATGACTGACAAGTTGAACTGGCCGCAACAGTACAGTTGATGAAAGTAGGATTAAATAAAATAATAGCTAGGGTGAGCTAGCATGTTGTCATAATCCTACGAATAACTTCGGCCACTTGAACCGTGGCATGCTACTGCTTGCTATCAAAGGTGAAAAAGGTGAAACTTCACGTACCGGCAACACAAAAGTACGCCACTGCAAAACTGTGGCTGAGGAGCTAAAATTACGCTGATCTGGCTGCAAGAAGTAGAAGAAAAAAAAACAGGAGCCATTAACTACACAAGGTCACAATAACAGTGGTAAGTTACCGCAAAGCAGAGGTAAAATTGGAGTAATTTCCCGATCCACGTTTACCGCGCTTGTTCTTATTCCCACCTCGGGCGGGAAAACCGTTTCCCGGGGTCTGCGAAGCGTGACACCCAGCCTTGGCAGTTCTCGCAGCAGAAACACAAACGGCGCGCAGTGAGAACTGTGGCCGGTACTCTGCCGGATACCACAAGCGCCCATATTCCACACCTCAACACTAGCAACGCCTGTCCCGCAGGTGGAGCAGCCGGGTCTTCTCACGCGGCTTCGGAAACCGAGAGGAGTGGCTTCAAGTGCAGCACTTCATTTAACTGTAAAATAAGTTGAACTCGTTAAAAAGTTGAGGAATGATAAAACATGGCTGATAGGAAAACAGTAGCTAGGGTCACAAAAGTGATAACTTTACCGTGAACAGACTATAGCGTATGTACTACTTTCTAGTGATTTGTGAATGTTGTGTAGCCAGTAGTGGTCCATTGGGAACCACTCTGCTTCTACTTTAACTATAAACAAGATCTATGAGGGACTGACCAAACGGAAGCGGTATTTTACCCTCTAAACAGCGTTCGACACAAACGTTTCAGACGTATTCAGACAACTCGTGATTAGTGTTTCCATTATATTCACCTTCCTGCCTGCATTTTCCAAAGGTAGCGTGAATAACATTATATTTTCTCCCGACTTCATATCCCTTTGAAAAGTTTTATAACAATACAGCATATGCATACTCAGCACCCGAATCTTCTTGACGTCATAATTGTTAACGTGCTCGTTACGCAACCACGTTCGATCCAGTCCATCTACTTCACACGACAGGGCCAATAAGAATAAGTCTACGCTTCACAATCGTAAACAAAACGAATTTTAGCAATAATTTTCTCCAAACTGAACTGCAGTCGTGTAACGCCTCGCCGAGCGTCGGGCCTGCTTCGGTTTCCTTGCGACGCCAGCAAGGTGAAATATTTATTCAACTTATCTCCTCAGTTCGTCATGCAACATGCATTATTCAGGTTGGCTAGCAATGGAAACAAGAGACCGAGGATAAAAGAGGTCGAGAAGTCGATGTCATATCGACTAAACGGATCGGTCGACAAGAAGAGCTGTCGAAACGCTGTACTGTAACAGTGAGGACAAACTATCGCTATGCACTTGTTAAAAAGAACTGTTAAAGGGCACTTAAGAACCAACTTGGTATAGCACTATCTGTCACATTATACCCATTTATGAAAAATCTCTTTCGTCTGTTATTTTTGGAAAATATGGCAATCTGAAAAATTCAGATTATCACACTAAATCTGACATATTACATATGTTATGTTACTTTCTATTTGTGCCAAATACTGTTCAACCTGTAAATAAGTAATGCAATTTCATGGGGAGGGGAAGCAAATTCCACACAGTTTTCACACAATTACGCATAAAAACCACTTTCAATGGTACTGTAACACATGAATAATAAAAACAGACTAACTTGCTGAAATAATATAATTTACATCGAAAACTAAAAGCATGAGCTATCTCAAGATATGTGTGTAATAAAGAATAAATTATTTAGATTTTTTTCGTAACTATTGAATGTGTAAGTAAAATTTATCATATTTTTTTTCGTTTCAGTATTTTAATTTTGTAAAGAAATTTCTTGTAAGAACCTCAACTGTATTTTAAGAAAAAACTGAAAGTTTGTCGATGGCTTGAAATTAAAAATAAAACTTTCCGCGAGTATTTTGTGATGTGTCAATATTTTCTGATTTATTTTCTTAATTGTCGAAATATGTTGTCATCTTAATTAATTATCACAGTAAGTTGCATACAACACAGTTCGAAATTTATATTTCATTTTTATACTTGTATAATCTGTTTCATGTAAACTCACTAAATTTTGACAGTTCTGTGGACATGTTCAATTTGATAATAAGCTTGCAGGTCACAGTGAGTCAACATTTCTTGCATAAAAGTGAATCTCAGACCCTTGGTTAACCGGTAGAATAGTACATTTGGACTGGCAATGTGACATGCGAGCACACCATCAAATAATAAATACCATCATAACTACCAAAATTTTGTGAACTTACATGAAACAAGAGTATACTGAACGTTTATTAATAGCTACAGGCGTACTACGTAGAAGACTATTTCTCATAGATAAATTAGCACCACGCTAAAAAAAATTGGGGACTAGAGAGAAGAATGCTGTTATGATTACTCGAAAACTGAACACACGTAATTTACAGCTCTAACAAAAATATTATATTTGTTTCCGGCGATTTCGCTAGACCATACTGACAATACAAATGAATCAGCAGACTTGGGCGGATCGGATTCGGTGAGCCAGAAGGTGAAGTAGGGGGAGGGGAAGAGGTGGGCAGGTGGCCGAATGGTTGAGTTGAGTTGAACTGAGAGATTTGGGCGAAGTCTTGAGAGCCGATGAGGGTGAAATAAGGTGAGAATGGAGCAGCGCCGGAATGTAAGAGCGGGGGAAAGGGGAGATTCCTGAGAAAACCCGCAGACCAGCAGCATTGTCCGGCACGATTCCCACTTGCGAAAATCCGGAGTGACTCGGCCGGAGATTGAACCCGGTTCGCCTCGGTAGGAGGCGAGTAGTTTAACCGTTCAGCCACCGCGGGCAAAGGGCAGTGCCCCCCCCCTCCCAATTACAATTTTCATTTCACTTAATTATTGTACTAATATGCATTTACAACGGTGCGCCGATAATATTACCGTACTGCAAACCATCCTCCAAGGGCGTCTTTTTTTTTTTTTTAATTAAGCGATTTGTTTGAAACACTAGTTCCGATATTTATGAATCAGGCCCACGTCACATCTGAAGGAAAAAAATTAGCTGTATAGGCCTGCGCAGAAGGCGGACAGACGCTGGTAAGCCGGGAAGTAAAGGCTGGGCGTGTTGCGACAGAGGGGAAACTCGCACGAGCAGATGACCTCACCACCGAGAGGCTGCGAGAAACAGACGCGACCCCGGAACCTCCCGGCCACACTCGAGCGCCCCGACCCGCTTTCCAGGGGCTCGGATTTCCGCCGCAGTACAGTTCGTCTCCCG
>NQII01001456.1:436132-493914 GCA_002778355.1 Clitarchus hookeri
CATGTCTTTGTTTTTTTTTCGTAGGTTCCGGATTTTCGCAAGTGGGAATCGTGTCGGACGACGCCGCTGGTCGGCGGGTTTTCTCTGGGATATCCCGTTTTCACCGCCCCTTCATTCCGGCGCTGTTTCATACTCACCTCGCTTCGCCCTCATCGGGTCGTAAAGGCCTCGTCGTCAAGAGCCGCCCAAATCTCTCCACTCCCCTCTCCACGAACAAATATTAACACATTTGCTTAACATACTAGACATCCCATAGTAGGAATTGAAACTACAATTCCCCAGGCACTCTATGAAAACATATAACTTGCCATGGTAATCTGAAACATCAATTAGCAGGAGAGTGGAAGAAAAAAACTGCAAAATTGTTAAGAGATATGTCACAACGACGGGAAAAAAGGGGCGAACATCAAAAGTAGTCTGCGAGTTCCGGAGCGATAAATCACTGCACGTGCTTCTTGATATAGGCTGTTCACGGTAAGAGCACTTTTGAAAGCCGTGCTTAAGATCATCTTGTACGCAAATTTCGCATTCTTCCACCATATGTGAAATTAACATTGCCATGGGCCTGATCACTTTATTCATACGCAGGTCATGTGAAACTGTTAAAATATTACAAGAATAAATATTTTAGAGATTTGCTAATTCTTACATTTATGTAATTAAAAAAGGAAGGAAATTAAATTATTTCAGTATTCACAAATGTTTAATTAGCACTTTTAATGCAGCGTTAACTCGTGGAACTACTTTTCCTCCGTCGTTACCAACCTGGCGGTCAGCTTGCCAGTTAAAATATATGCAGTTGGGGGCAGTGACATTTTTTGAAGGTTGATTAAGTGCTTATCTTTACGTGGGCAGCCTATACCCCAGGCACGTGACGAGCTTGTGGAAAGTGCGGAAGGCAGCGGCGGGGTGAACAGGACATCAGCGGCTGATTGGCCGACAACGCGCCAGGCCGGAAGCGTGACCGGCGCGACGCCTGCATATACGCGGGACTTTCCACCCGCGTTTCGAGGACGGCAATATCCCGCACGACCCTGCCACGCCAAACGCAGCCCCGGCGACCGCGTGGGGCCCGTTCCGCAAACATCTCACGTTACTTACTTGTAACCCGCGACAGCGATTCCCATTCGCTTTCCCGCTTATCGGGAGCGGATTTACTTCGTCGAAACAATAAGCGGGGTGGTGGACGTTGTCCACGGAACAGATGCAGTCACTAAGAAATTATTCGCAAATTTACCGTACGGGTGAGAAAGCGCGAATGGTAACGGTATTTCCCATACATCCGTGCTAGCGTTCCTGCATTTGCTCAGGAAACAGTCAAATGCTTAGGAAACTTCCCAACTTTGTATAATAGCGACGCTAAACATTCCGTATTTGTAGCCAGATGTGTGGTATTATTTCCATACGATAAATAGGGTTAAAACTTCCAATTCAGTTTAGGAAGTTTACCAGAATTTTTTTTAGTGTGCGGTCACCCGCCTACCAGTAAGTACATCGTAAACTTCGTTAAGGCAGGCGAGCGATACTCGTGTAATTGGAGGAAGAAAAAGATAATCGCATCCCTGTTAGCTATGACGGCAATATTTGCGACGGCTCTACACTAGTAATTTTTTACGTCTGACCCATCTATAATAATCAATACTACACATATAACATATCGACATATAAGAACTTTTGTTAATGGTGCCATTACTTTTATAGTACAGACATCGACGTAGGCCCAATCCATACCATGACAGTGTGATCACTTGTCAATGCATGGTTACTTACAACTTTTCTGAATTTCTGCTGTCAGGATATCCCTCCGCCTCGTGCAAACAACCTTGAATAAATGCATAGAAAATAACGTCCGAGACAACGCACCGGATTCGTGCGCACTCAGTTTAGTAATATTTCGTACGAGGACTATTTCTTACTAGGAATTACCAACACACCTATTTTCTCTCTGATTTTGTACATATTAATAATAATAAAATGTGATTTATCGACAAAACATAACCACAATCTTAACTTTACCAACAATAAGGCACGCACTCCTCTATTAACGTATGTATAAAACGTTTGTGATACGAGACATATTTAGGAAGCAATCAAACGTGTCATACATGGGGTGAATTTTCAAAGGTTTAATTTAAAAAGTGTGAAGATACCGCGGCTAGAGAACAGCATGTGTGTCTAGCCTTTGGTAATACAGTGGGGAATAAAATTTGGTTTCTTACTTATTCTGATTACTTTTTTAATTATATAATCTTTACAGTCGATTATGCTCGTATTTTAAAAAGTGGTTGTTTCTCACAAAAAATATCTTGAGCGTCATTGTGAAACACGATTGTTATTGCCGTTGCGTAATGGCGTGAAAAGTAATTGCCACTTCATTTCAATGAAAATATTGACCATTTTCCTCTCTGCCGGCGTAGTTAGCGTTAACATAAACTGTTTACCACGTTAGAATTTACTGCCATATGTGGTTCCTGAAGTCGGCACGTATCTTTGAAGGGAGAGCTGAAACAGTGCACTGCAAATATTACTTATCACTTAGCGTCTGGATAAAGTGAGACCGTAAAACGAAAAAACAACCACGGCGACAAAATCAACGAAAAAATTCTCACCTATCACACCAGTATTTCAAATAACTTTTTTTTTATGTAATACAAGAATAATCATGGAGTTGGAAGGATAGAAACAGCAAAACTATCATATTTGGTTGCATTGCAAGACTTGTCGCCATTCATTTGTTGTTTTCATAATAATATAGCGTATATTACAATATTAAAGGAATTTTTGAAGATGTGAACTTAGGTGTTTTAATAAAAGGCATTTCAGCACTGTAAGTGTCGAAAAACGGACTACATTTGCAAGGAAAATGATCACGAATTAAGTATTGTTTTGTATTACAAGCATATTACTCTCTGCAATATGTAGCGTTAGTTTTTTGTATTACATAACCTGAAGGGGTTCAAGAACAGCTTTCCATACTAGTAAAAATAGGATAGTGTCCGTAACCTGTCCTTCACAGATCGTGATTTCGACGGTAACAAACAAGTTTCTTAACTATCCTCGGATCCTTATCGCGCCGAGCTGCTGAGAAACACCCTAAGGTATTCCTATTCGTTGTGATCTGCAACACCCACACAAGCAAACAATATCGACTAGGTGGAAAGCCAACCCGCTCAAAGCGACAAATTAAATGAGGATTTGCGTGCGAACTGGAAATGCGCGGTTTGAACGTCTGTGCCATAATCATGCGCCGGTATTTTGTAAAGTTCGCGTGTTTCTGGGAATCCGGTTTACAGACAATACTTTACGGGTTTATGGTTTGTGAACAATTATGGCACATTGTTTAAACAAGAATAATGCAAGGAAAATTGTGTAAATANTTTACGGGTTTATGGTTTGTGAACAATTATGGCACATTGTTTAAACAAGAATAATGCAAGGAAAATTGTGTAAATTAAAATTCGCGTGGCCACAAAACCATATGAATTAATTTTACAAACTTCTCCGGGCAGAAACCTGCGTGCAGGTCCTTNAAAATTCGCGTGGCCACAAAACCATATGAATTAATTTTACAAACTTCTCCGGGCAGAAACCTGCGTGCAGGTCCTTAATTACAAAGTCCCGGGTTCAAACCCCGAGCACGCCAGTCATTTTCTTCTTCTTCGCTGTGAATTCAGCTTATTCTATACGTAATCTACCAACAGATTAACCGACCGGCATAAAACGGGGAGTTTAATTAGAGACAACTGGAAAATTCACCAGGAGGATAGTGAAAACCTGTAATAGGAGACACGAGAGAATAAGCCATTACCGATGAAAACACCAGCAAACTTACGTTAATGGTTAGATCATAATGAAAACCGACCGCATACTAACCATTAAATGTTTCCAGCTGGTTTCATCTCACACTACCTTCGTTTATATGATCCGTTCGGGTATGATTAATGCTAACGCTTGTGACGAAACACGAGGCGAGCAAGTCCAACTCGAGTCACATTATGACCGTATATAAAAATGTTCATAGACTAAATAAATATAATGTTTAACTGTGAACAGAATGAAACTACGCGGTTGGTTAATGTGACGCAGTGATAGCGACTTAATACCCATACGGATCTGTTTCAAATTATTTAGCATGTAGTTGTTTTATCTGATACCATAATGCTAACATGATCGGGATCTAAGGCTGATTAAGTGTACAAGATAATTTCCCTTATCTACAAAATATTGTATTTTTGTGATATGGCGCATATGGTTCCATAAAATGAGAAGTGGGAAATTAATTTTTCAAACATTGACAAAAATTTTAGTTTTAAATCTAATGTTAAATTTTAAAATGGCATGCGCCCTTGTAAATTATTTAGCTACAGTACAAAGTAACTAATACCACCACAATGCCATAAAAATTTTGAGAATCCATGATGTAGTTTGTGTATAAATAATTAATGCAATTNTAACTAATACCACCACAATGCCATAAAAATTTTGAGAATCCATGATGTAGTTTGTGTATAAATAATTAATGCAATTTTTAGGGGCATTTTATAAAATAGAGAGAAGTGTTCCGGTCGCATGTGTCGGAAGGCTTCCGTCACAAGTAAATGATAGCATACTGTGCGCAAACGATACACAGAAGGGAATATACAATAATTTACGAACGATAACGAACGGGAGAATACGCCAATTTCGGGCACTTTTCTTGCTTCCTATTACGCGTCACACTACGAGCATCAGACGACCTCAACTGCGGCGCTCTCGGTTCGTCGTTCACGCCGACAGCACCATAGACTAAAGATGAGGTAAACTGATCTCGTTAGCTGCACACAACCAGTCTCCGTGTCCCAACATCGAGCTGCTTTTCTGCCAATACGACTGGAAAAAACGGCGTGGATTGAATTTGAGGTTAGAAGACCATATAGTAAAAAAGTGCTTTGAGATGTTTGTATACTTCNTAACTAATACCACCACAATGCCATAAAAATTTTGAGAATCCATGATGTAGTTTGTGTATAAATAATTAATGCAATATTTAGGGGCATTTTATAAAATAGAGAGAAGTGTTCCGGTCGCATGTGTCGGAAAGCTTCCGTCACAAGTAAATGATGGCATACTGTGCGCAAACGATACACAGAAGGGAATATACAATAATTTACGAACGATAACGAACGGGAGAATACGCCAATTTCGGGCACTTTTCTTGCTTTCTATTACGCGTCACACTACGAGCATCAGACGACCTCAACTGCGGCGCTCTCGGTTCGTCGTTCACTCCGACAGCACCATAGACTAAAGATGAGGTAAACTGATCTCGTTAGCTGCACACAACCAGTCTCCGTGTCCCAACATCGAGCTGCTTTTCTGCCAATACGACTAGAAAAAACGGCGTGGATTGAATTTGAGGTTAGAAGACCATATAGTAAAAAAGTGCTTTGAGATGTTTGTATACTTCGTCTATCCAATTTGGAATGCAGTTAAATTTAATTCAAAATGGTGAAAGTATTTTATTAAAATAAAAGTACCTGTCTTTTGAAAATTAAGATATAAGCAAACATGTGCATCACTGTTGGCCATGTGACTTTGCCAGTTGCGTTCCTTTGAGGTAGAATAAGCGGTCTACCTCATCTTTAGTCTATGGACAGCAAGGCTGTGCAGCGCGGACAGACGCATCTGTACAATTGCGGCAAGTCCTTTAATCTGCAGTAGGTGACGTGTGCAAGCCTCGCAGCGGGGTGCGTGGCGCTTGGAGACTGCCGTAGCAGAGGACGTCGCGAGGCGAGACGCGGACCGCTCGGCGGTAATTATGCCGTTAGCGGGCGGNAAAATATTATTTCGTAAAAACACACAAGACTCTTTGTTTATGAGAAAAACGGCATGAAAGGTCCAAAAACCATTGCAGAAAACATGCGGTACTCCAATTAGATACGGGCGAGGATGTGGCGATGCTGCAACTAATGTCTCGGTCGTAAGGCATACGGCAAGGGAACAAGCTGAGCGCAGTACTGCGAAAGGTCACGGAGTTCACATGCACTGAGTACTGGGACATGGCAATGGCCATGGGTGCATCCGGCGGCCAAGCTACATACATGCTGCATCCAACAAGCGAAAAAAATGCATTGCTATGGGCAAAGAAAATTTCGAACACCTGTTATGACGTTTCGTATGATGATGATGTATGCTAAACTTGACGTGGAGTAAAGCCATTTGATCTTCTTTAACGTTGTTTTCCTCGTAAACTAAGGCCTGTGCGCTTTACCAAAGAACATTTTCTACTTAGTTTTGATCAGTGTTTCGTGTAGTGCAGTCCGTATCCGCGAATTACCTGGAGCCCTGTATGTACATCCTCCTTGATCACAACTGCGGTCTTCAGCGCCGACTGCGGTGAAGCGAGGCGAATATGAGCAGNCCTGTATGTACATCCTCCTTGATCACAACTGCGGTCTTCAGCGCCGACTGCGGTGAAGCGAGGCGAATATGAGCAGCAAAGGGGAACGCACTGGCGAAACAAGTCCATTCATGGTTACTTAACACTTTTTGGATCATACCTCTGAAAAATGGAGTGGAGTAGAGAGATTTGGGCGGCTCCTAACATCGAGGTCTTGAGAGCCGATGACAGTGAAATGAGGTCAGTATGGAGATGTGCCGGAATGCAAGAGCGGGGAAAACGGCAGATCCCCGAGAAAACCCGCCGATCAGCGGCATCGTCCGGTACGATTCCCATATGCGAAAATCCGGTAGCGGCCCCACCAGAAATCGAACCCGGTTCGCCTTGGTGGAAGGTGAGTAGTCTAACCACTACACCATCGAGGCCCCGCCGGGAATCGAGTCCGGTTAGCAGAGAGAGAGTTGAGTATCATACCCGCAGCTGGCATAGGCACCAACTGATGAGGCGATGACCGGAAGTANGGTTAGCAGAGAGAGAGTTGAGTATCATACCCGCAGCTGGCATAGGCACCAACTGATGAGGCGATGACCGGAAGTAGCTAGAGCTCCTTCCTAAATAAAATATAGTCTGGAGTTTCTGCAGCCTGTTTCTATACCACAGTAATGCCAAATAAGTTCCAAGCTGCATTTGATTTTGTTAACATTTAACTTCCGCAATTGAATACACACAACGGCGACTTACATTTAATATCGTAGTTGAAGCGAAATGGCTGTTATGTCCATTACAGGTGTTATGTCAGTACATATGATTACCACCCTCCCCCCTCTCCAAAATTAACTACAGACAAGCGGGGGGCTCTACTTGTTAGCTAGTCTACTCATCAGTCAAGTACGTTCCTTACAAACGAGCTGTATTTTCTCGTTCGAAAGAATTATAATTTTGTGTCTTCGATTCTTTAGTATATGAAACACTTTTTCGAAGATTCAAGGTAATGCAATGACATACGTAACATGGAAACTAACTAATAGAACTACCAGACACTGGTATGGGGTATGTAACTAATTTTGAACATGGCCTTTCATTATCCAGTGCCAGTGAATGTACCTTCATTTTAAAACAAAGCAAATCCTAATGATAACCCAACAAGCTACTATCCAAAACGACATATTGCAAGATGTACATCATCCGCAAACCGCGATGGTCAACCACGCACTGACAGTCTTGGTTCGTGCAGCCACGTTATACCGTAAAAGAAACTTGATCGTTTGTTCTGTTCTCTGGGACAAACAGGCACGTACGTCCTTGACATGTCGATACGATCAAACCCTTGATGGCTCGAACATTCACGGGTCATTTGTTTTTAGCCTCAGCCNACCTTCATTTTAAAACAAAGCAAATCCTAATGATAACCCAACAAGCTACTATCCAAAACGACATATTGCAAGATGCACATCATCCGCAAACCGCGATGGTCAACCACGCACTGACAGTCTTGGTTCGTGCAGCCACGTTATACTGTAAAAGAAACTTGGTCGTTTGTTCTGTTCTCTGGGACAAACAGGCACGTCCTTGACATGTCGATACGATCAAACCCTTGATGGCTCGAACATTCACGGGTCATTTGTTTTTAGCCTCAGCCNACGTCCTTGACATGTCGATACGATCAAACCCTTGATGGCTCGAACATTCACGGGTCATTTGTTTTTAGCCTCAGCCTACTTCTAACGGTTCATAACATCTGTTTATTAGCTAACGAACATAATAACTTCCCTCCGCTTTACTAGTTCAAGCTGAAAGTAATTATTTTATTTATAAATTAGAAGATTCTTTAATAACTAATATTCTCCATTGAATTATAGAGGCATTCTCGATTCCCAAGGGTTGCCATTTGAACTGCACATTTCTTCCACGAGTGATAAGGACGTCAATGCCGCGCGCATGGCTCTGAACTGGCATGCAGTGTTGCCGTACTGCGTGTACGTCAAGCGGTGGCCCTTCATTTTATTACTGGAAAGTCTGTGGCAAGATACAATACAGACCCCTCGAGTATTTTGTATGCATCTGACCCATGCATTTTGAGATACATCGCTCTGAAAATGCCGTTTTTAGCTATGTTGGGAGTGCTTCGNTGTGGCAAGATACAATACAGACCCCTCGAGTATTTTGTATGCATCTGACCCATGCATTTTGAGATACATCGCTCTGAAAATGCCGTTTTTAGCTATGTTGGGAGTGCTTCGAAATGGCATTTCTAGTGTGTATAATGTCTTGAAAGTAATAGACAAGCTGTGTGAAGTGTGTTCTTTTTCGTAGGCGAGCACATTATGCGTAAGTTTAATAGTTTCGTAAAAAAAAACCTGGGTTCTAAACATTTTGCAATAAAGTCTCTAAATGTTTAATACCCAAGAGGCTTTCAATTACTGACTATCACAGACAATCCACGCTTGAACAGAGACTAACCGGTTTACAAAGCGCCGCGGGCAGATTGCATTTCAACGTGTATAACGGCACAAGTGAAGTGTCGCGAAGAACTTCCATTTCAACGTGTACAACGGCACAAGTGAAGTGCCGTGAAGAACGCCACGGCGGCATTGCTGATACTAATAGTATGAAAGGAGCGGTTAAAAATAAAACCACAAAACTGCACAGATCAAAATCAATATATCGCATGTGAACAGAACTGTGCCCCACTAAGAGTTTCATTCCTTCGCCTAACCGCAGCCCGTCAAGGCAGTGAACTAAAATTGCGACGGACCGTGGCGTATCAACGAACACTTCAATGGATCGTGGAAACAATGGAAGATCAGAAACTTTTTAAGGTATATTCTGGGGTTCGTTTTGTATAGGCTGTTCAGGGTAAAGTGAACACTTTTTCCTGTTTCCCATTTTTTAACCTTTTACCACCTTTTAAAATAAATATATTGTCATGTACAGTAAGTAATAAACACAGTGTGTATATTCCACCGTACTCGAAAGTTAACATATAAGGCTAAAATAACATATATTTATCCATATGAGAGGACTTTCAAAAGTGCTCACTTTACCGTGAATAGCCTATAGCAGGTTGGACGCAAGGGCAATGAACGTTAGCCCGATTATTATTTCTTCACTGTCTACGACACTTATTGCAGTGGTACGTGCCAAAACAGTTTAGTGGATATCGCATACTGATGCTGAAGAAAATTTGTTTCTCTTTACATTTGAAGACTGATAAACCAAACACAAACTTGGTTTCCTGCACTGAAATATGTGCAACAACGGTAGAGTATGGTGCACTGTTAATCACATACATTATTTTAATTAGATTGTTCACATAAGCACGTAGTCAACACACGCAGTTTTCACAAAAAAAAACTTATGTTTGTAAATTAGGATTTTTTTTCACCCGTTTGGCCTGAATTTGTGAAGTGCTGTCGCTAAAGTGACCCTAAATACGACAATATAAAATTCCCATTGCCCAATTTGTTGTACATTGATTCAAAGAATTTATAGACAGATTTAAAATTTATCGTCTGTCGGGAGAACGCGTTTACACAACCGCTGCCAGATAAAAAAAATTACTGTTCCACACAGATGAATTACGAACGGAAATCTTTCATTGTGTTTGACATTGCTAAGCTTGTTTCAAACAGATGCTATACTGTTTGCATGCACGTTTAAGTTTCGCCTAAAACAGTAATGCCAGGACACGTCAATACTCAATCAACTGACATTTTATCGGTACAGAAATAATTTGGTCAACAGGGTATTCGAACAGTAATTCACAATCGGCAGAACCACGAACTTTCTCGGATGCAACTGTCTTCGCGCTAAACTTTAAATGCATCCACTCTGTACTCGAATTAATAATAATGCCACAAAATGTTAAAGTAAAGCCTGTGTTTTCGTAGCGGTGCACCGGTTCTGATGCAGTCCCGCGCGAAGCTGTGAGGAAAGGTTGACGGTTGGCAAAATGGCGAGGTGCCAAGATTGCTCTGGCAGAACCTGCCACACGCCAATGTCCACGCGGCACTATGCGCGCTCACAGACAGGACTGCAAGAGAGGCGCGCCCCAGTATAGAAATGGCGTAAGGTTAATTCTATCCAGGCTAGAACACAACGTGATTTCTTATAGGAGAATTGGACATAGGGAAAATTTCAAGTTTCCTTCCATTACCTTCTTACATATCGAAACGTAGTAGAAAGTAGCTGCAAATTTCTCTTTACTTTTTCAAACATTTGATTTAAATAAATTAAGCAACTAAATAACATTCTACGTTTCAATATCATCCTATCCATATCCTACCACCGTGACGTTACGAACACTTCTATAGATTATATTATATTATATTGTTCTGTTTGCAGTGTTTTACCATATGTATTTTTACAGCAACTGTAAAATTATGTACAAACCAAAACAAGTAATTTGCCAGGGGAGAGCACTTAAGTTTTCCTAGTTCAATACGATTCCTTTTCTATTTGTTTCTGTTGTAATTATACACAGAATTTTTTTAATTTTCAGTCCTTACAAATAAATTATTATAATGGACCATTCACGACATGTAGTGTTAGTGCTAGGGACTCACAACCTCAAAAAAGGCTGACGCGTTCGCGAATGGCCCGCGGGGCGTCTGCCACGCCCGCGTGGAGGACACTTTGCACACCCAGCGGTATTGAAGTTCAAGGCCCGCACGGCCACTGCAAACACACAGCACAGCGTTTGTTCGGTCCGCCTTGCCCGAGGACTGCACGAAAGCAACTGGCAGTTCCATATACCTAGCTTCTCCGTCTACTGTAATTCCTTTCAAAATAAAAAATTTCCCCGCCGTAGCGAAGATGACTTCAACCCGATCCATATTCCTACTTCCACACGACGAACCCCGCAACACCCAATCATCTACATAATCCACACGAACCCTAGGGCGAGATGAGGGCATCTCCCCAGTGAACATTGGGGGTTACGAGTAGTGATCGGGCCTTATCTGAGCGGCCTGCCTGATCACACCTCCACTTATTTATCCAGGACACGAACCGTGATTGCTGAAATTAGTTATGAAATAGCAAACCACAGAAACCCCCTTCCACCGGCCAGTAAACTGGGACAACGCAGCCGATATAGGGAAGTGTAGCCCGAGGGCGGTGTCTTTTGTCGTCGGGCCATTGGAACGAAGACCACTGAAGATGGGTGTGTCCGGCCGTCGACTTGCACCATCTTAATTTATCAATAACTTGCATTGCCTCCATAGCCCCGTTAAGGAATGATAATGAACCATAAAATCATATCCTACCAGTATGAAACGGATCGCTTATACAAGGGTTTTAATTGACGGTTATGTAATATGGTTAACATCGTCTACTTACCAACTCTAAGACGACTGAGAAAACTCGCGAAAACGCATGGCCCCGTCAGGATTGAAACTGCACTACCCGATCAGCGCTAGTGTCTGTAAGAGGAAATACCGTACCGCAGAACCGCACGTATACACTGCGTCGCCTATATCAGAATTACTTGAGGCGACCTACAGCACCTTCCGACAATGAGATTTTGGGTTTAAAGACACGGTATAAGCTATGCAAGTTCGTGTGGTTTTTGTATGGATTGGAAGTTTATAGAGTATTTCAGTATTAAGGCGCCCGGATATGTGGGTATCTGGCGGCGTTGCAAAATATTTATAATCAATGCATTTTTTAAAACTACCAAACGTATTCCCAATATTTGTACCTAAGAAAAGAGAAACTTCAGACTATAACGAAATGGTACTTTCATGACACGTGGAAAACATTATTTGGACCTCAAATAAAATAAAAATTGCATAAATGCAAAACTAGGAAAGACGACTGCGCTTATATTTCCTACATACTTAGCACCAATTAAAAAAAACGCAAAATTGCAAGTTGCACGACGGAAACAAACCATGTAAGTTGAAAGGCGATACATCGTTAGATGCGCAGGCTAACGCCACCCTTAGTGTTTCATCAAACATCTGTCTTCATTCGCATAAAAAAAAATCTTCCACTAGTCGAAGACCAAAAGATAAACCCAGAATGCATAACTTTTTTTCTGTATTTTTCAGTTTGTTAGTAAAATATGGTTTTTTACTCAAACNACTTTTATTTCCCAATATGCAAAACGATCCAAGGACAAACCTACATTAAACATGTTATTGATAATTTTTGCAATGTACGGTACCAATTTTGTTAGGTTCCTCTTAACAAAACAAATTTCAGTAGAGTACTGCTAAAATTTTGTAAGGCTACTCCAGTACGATATAATTATACAGGATAATTTAAAAAGCCACCATGCAGGAATGTTTCAAAATATAATTTGTGCTACCAAAGTCACCGTTAAAATAAAATATCGATTGTTCCTGTGTTTTAGGTAGCGTGACACTTGCGACGCCGCATTTGCGATGCTTGTGCTCAGATTACTATTCAAACATTGCAAGACATGCAAGTTGAATGGGTACAACGCATTGACATGTACATTCCCAACAACGGGGGGCATAGTGATCATGTTCTGTAATGGCATCCTAACATACTTTCCTTGTGTGCTATGAATGGCACATTTTTGTTAACCCCTATGTATGGTGACTTTTGAATCATCCTGTATATAGCATAAGGGTTGGGATGTGGAAAAATAACTGGAATTGAACGCCTCGCATGGTTGCTTGGTTCCGTTTCCCATAGGCGTGGCCGCCAGTGTTTCTGGTAAATGGTGATCCCGTTCCAAGGTCTGGCCACGATTAGCACATGTGTATCTGCAATGTGACGTGCGCCGAGATATTGTTTCTTCCATAGACTTAAAATGAGGTAGACCGCTTATTCGTTTTCTGCGCATATACCTAAAATTGACCAACCCCAAAGCAACACATCAGTCAAAGTCACATGGTCAAAGTCACATGGTCAAACTTAGTGATGAACAAGTTTGTTATCTCAATTTTTAAAAGACAAGCACCTTTATATGAATAAAATACTTTCCCCAATTTGAATTTAATTTCACTGCATTACGAATTGGTTAGAGGAAGTATACATAGATCTCAAAGCACTTGTTTACTAAACAGTGTTCTAACCTAACCATGGATTGGATTTGAGGTTGTAACACTGATTAGTAAACAAGTTATTTGAGATGTATGTATACTTCCGCTAATTAATTTGCAATGCAGTTTGATTACATTCAAAATTATAAAACGTATTTTATTCATATAAAAGTGATTGTCTTTTGAAAACTCAGATACAAACAAACGCGTTCATCATAGTTGACCATGCGCCTTTGACAGTCGTGTTCCTTCGGAGTTGGTCAATGTTGGGTACATGCGCAGAAGACGAATAATCTGTATACCCCATCTTTAGTCTACGCACAAGACCCTCTGAGCATAAAGTCTGACGACATCCCAGTCATGCGTGGCTGGGCACTACTTCATTCGGTGAGGACACTCACGGCGCCATTTTGCCAACACGGCAGGTGTCCAATTCAACTGCTCACGAGTCCGTATATAAATATTAACTGAGCTGTGTTACTGACCCGAAGAAGATGCTAGCTGTGTTACGGGGAGACGAGCAGCGCGGAGGAACAATGCGGCGTAGGCGTGGGGCGTGCTACGGCGGGCGAGGTCATCAGCCCGGGCAGAACCCGGGACCGGTCTGTCCGCCGTCCCGCCGGGCCTTTCACCGGGCACGATATTGCCTCACTGCTCGCACACGTCACCCAGACCGAGATACACGCTCGCCCTCCCTGCAGCCCACCCTCTTCCGGAGCATCCCCGCCCCCTGGATGCACTTATTATAGTCAATGCGCGGTTGTTAACTATTCGCAGTAACTTAACACTTTTTTAATCAAACCTTTGAAAAAACACCCCATGTATGACGTGTTTGGTTATTTCTTACATACGTCATTTATCACAAACATTTTATACTTCTTATAACATAAAAATACCTTATTTTTGGTTAAATTGAACTTTTGCATATATTTTACTCATGAATCATTTACAAATTATACGATTAACAACGGGGAGAAAATGTGTGTGTTGGTAATGCCTAGTAAGAAATAGTTCATATGTAAAATATAATAATTGCACTAAGTGCGCACGTTTGGTACATTTTTCTAGACATAGTAAAGTTTTGTTTGCATAAGGCGGAGGAATATCCTGAAAGCAGAACTTTAGCAGGACTTCAGAAAAGTTGGAGGTAACCGTGAATGGAATATTCTTCCAACTTTTCTGACGTCCTGCTAAAGTTCATGGCAAGGTTAATTTTACACGTGGCGGAAGTATACAAAATTAACAGAAAAGTTACATCCTAAGCAGGACTTTCGGAAGTGCTCAATTGTCTGCTCATAGAATAAATAGCATGACGTGGCTGCCACCGGGTAGCTGAGGTAGGGGAGACTAGGGTCGACTGTGTCATTTCAAACACCACAGCCATTTTAATACTTTAAAGCGGCCCAAATATAGCACCGCAAATATAACAGCTGATGAAACGTGAACCAAAAATGTGTGGCTGTACGATACGAGTGGTATTTCTACATGACTGAAACTTGTTTTCGACGCTCAGAAGGAACTTAATTTGTACAAGAATAGTTGTTTTCCCTTTGACAAGGTTGATGACTGAATTAAATGTCATTGTATTGCAATACACCACAGAGTTTGAGTTTCCATTTCAATAATATTAATGCTCTATTCTTGTTACATTTGGTAAGTTATTTTGTATGAAATGGTTTGCATGGGACGTTTGTAACATGTTACAACCGTCCCCTAAGCAAAAGTAAGTATACTTCAGAGAACTTTATTTATGCCCAAACGTTTTTTGTACGTGTCTCAAATTTTAATGTGTCAAATAATACACGAATTTTATTCACTTAGCGTTTTTGCGTAGTTACAAATTGAGAGAAATAACAGCAAATGTTACATTTTAAGGCATTCATATGACAAAAATTGGTTGCCAGTAATGAAACCTGTTTCAAATAATTACCTAACTACGCCGGAGTGTGTTGAAAGACTGTATAAGTTACAAACTGCAAAATAATAAGTAGCCACTTTTACTAACTACCTTCTCTGACTTAAGAGATATCATAGTGCTATTTTAATGTATTATTTTCTTTCGCTGCGTGTAAAGTAAGTGGGTTTGCGCCTAACTTAATAATCATGACTTCAGTTTTTCTTGATTTTGAGTTGGTAGTAATACGGAATTAAGCAAAATAAAGCCTACTTGATAAGATAAACACGTCATTTTGATTTTCATTAGCTAGTATAGCAGTGAAATCCACAATGTAAATTAAATACTAAGTGCACGGTAAAACCGATTCTTGCCGAGTGCTCAAGCCAACATTTACAAATTACAAGCATGTTATTGTAATTAATAATGTGTTACAAACTACTCTCTTCGGTGTTACAAAAGACTCTCAAGTGGTGTCAATTTAACACTACGTATTAATGCGAAAAAATAAATTTAAAAATAAAGTATTGATCTTAAACACTATATGCTTACGTGGTTGCAACAGCAAATAAATGTTGTATGTATCTATGTTGTCACGATCGCAATAAATTATCAATTAAATACATGAAGAAAAAAAAAGTGAAAATGTTAAAACTGATTTCAATTTGGTCGCGTATTTGCAAACCACTGACGTGACCTTGAGGAGTTTCAAATTTTGCACAAGGCATTTCCCTCAAAGCGCGTAGTTTACTGATACGGAAAAGCGACACGCACCATAGACTTCAACCATCGACATCGTATGTCGGCGGAAATGTCTTACACCAATTCCGTTCGTCCTACCTGGGGGCCTGCAACATTTTAACTTTGCAGCGGAGTGGAATTGCATCGGGAGAAACANCCGGTGGAACGAAGCATGTAGAGAAGGAGGGGATGCGCCTTGGGGGACGAGCGATTGGGTTGCCGCCCCCTCGGCAGAGCCAGGAAACGAATGCCCCGGGGCAATCTCCCTCCCACGCACGCCACCACACCCACGGCACGGCCGAGCAAGCAGAAGCAATCAGCAAGACAATCCTGCATGTCAGTACCGGCCGGGTGGTTGTGCAAACGAGCATCGCGCTACTCACATCCACCCCTATCCTCTCCAATACCCTTCGCGACACTGCGAGGTCACTGGATATCAAGAATGCTGTACAAGGAACCAACTCTTAAGGTTCGGCTTCACTCCTTTTGCAGAAATTCTTCGTTTAAGCGTCATAATTTCGGATTCGTAATAACTACTGACAATCTACGATAATAGAAAATTTACATTTTAAAGTTTTTTAATATTTCTATGCGTAATTTTACTTGTGTGTTATCTGCGTGTTGTAAAAAGTCAGGAACCTATTTATATCTGCTTTTTTTTCAAGCATGAAATAACACACAGTGAAAATAAGACACTGTATTAAACAACTAGTAAATTGTACATTTTCTGTAATCCAACATTTCTAATAATACCTCTGAAACTGAAATTATGACACGAAAACGAAGAATATCTGTAAAAGGGGTTGAGTCTTATGTATTTTTCACTCCAATTTTGGAGCTTATTTTCAGGCCTGACACAAGATAGCTCTACAATAGCCTCAGTTAGCCCGTGGCGCCATCGTACGGAGAGCCACGTTATTCAATACTAGCAATCACTTCTTTTAAAGGGTTTTAAACATACGCTCCACTACGACGTGTCAACGAGGGAGGGAGGAATGAACCACTGTCTGTTGTATGTGACAACATTTCAAAGCAGATATTTTTAGTTCGTGTCACAAAGCTGTTGAATATATATTTTGGAGAAAGAAGATTGTTAGTGCGGATAAGGCATGTGCTATATGCTCCGCGTCACCTGATGCAGACTCCGTGCTCAAATCCCCAAGTAGAGTCGAGAATGGCAATCGCCCAACGACAAAAATAAAACCGCGACGTCGGAACCCAAATTTAACTTACTGGAGATGGGAATAATAGCATCACGCTACTCGTGCACGTTCCAGCCCGTTTACACCTCCCGTCAGGAGCCGCGGAGGGAGTGGTGCGTGTGTTTACGTCCGCTTGTCACAGGACACGTCGAGAAGGCACGCCGCAGAGTTGGACGGGCCCCGACGGTTGTCCTGCAAGACGCCAGGCGCAACGGGCGTACACCACGCAACGCCCCTCCACTTCCGCGATAATCCGATCATCGAGTTCGGCAGCTGTTAGCCCGCGAGGACGTGCTTTCAGCACGAACGCGAGACTGTCCACGTGCGTCTTCTCGGGCGATTCAACTTACATCCCCGGCACGTGTCCATGCAGGTTCAACGAGTACAGCGGACAACTATTTCAAACATGCGAAATATCACTGATGCTATAGGAGTGGAGCTTTAAAAGGTCCATCTATCGAATAGCTGGACCAGTTTTCAGCGTTCGGGGCAGAGAAGCACGGGAGCGATAAGGACGAGACTGCCACCCGCAGCAAGTGCGCCATCGCCACTGCCACCAAGGCTAGGAACTGGCGTGCAGTGTTCTCGTCGTGCTGCGTGTAACTATTGGACTTTCAGCGGTGACCATATAATTTCATCCGTGAAAAGCTTACAGCAAGGTTAAATGCAGTGCTCTCGAGTACTTCCGCATGAATCCGACCCGAATATTGCGAGATAGAGGGCTTTGTAAAAGCAGGTTTTAGCTACGTCGTAGCGCCCTGAAATGATGTTTCTAATGTGTCTAAAGTCTTGAAATTGAAAGTACTCGACAAGCATAGTCCGAAGCGTGTGCTCTTTCGTAGATCATCACATTGTAGTTTCGTAAAAAAAAAAATTCCAGGTAGGCGGCCCTCTTAAGACGTATTGCCAACAAAACATATTTTCTGCCTGTTTTTATTCATTAAAGGAAATATTATAATTTATAGATAAAATATAAGTAAAAGTTAAAAAAAAAAAATAAAGTAATTTTATGTAAACACAAGTATAAAAGTTTGTGGAAGAAGACATTTAGGAAACACACACGTCAGGCATGGGGTAATTTTTTCAAATGTTAGATTCAAAAGTGTGAAGAAACCGCGAATAGACTATAAAATCAATCGTGCACCCAATAACCGCGCGCGTTTCTGGATGACTAGTGCTGTTTAGGCCCGACATCCGGGAAATGGCGTTGGTGACGTTTTTTTTTTTTTTACACGAGTCCAGCGGTTTGCATGGCGAAACACCGGCGGGGGACGTCGCGGCCAGACATTCCTGTCACGTCGCCAGCTGGCCCGCGGTGAACCGACGCCGGCCGGAGAGGAGAGGACAAGTGCACATATTTGCCTACACGACGACGACACGGCCAACAAGGCGAGAAGCACGGACTGCCCGCGACTGCGCAGTATGCAGCTGGACACGTATATCCAACGGCCGTCGCCTTAAGAGGCCGCTGCAGCTGTCCGAGACCTCGAAACACGTGAGCTCTTAGGCCGGTTCTCGCTCGCTCGACACTCGCCTCGTCACCTCTACGCGCAAGGCGCTCAACTGGAGAGCAGTTTTACTGTCGACGACTCGCCTGGACGCGAATAAGCGTGACCTTGTATTTTTATGGCATGCTAATAAATATAACAGTATGATGAGCCTCTAAACACAACTCTCAAGTTTCTGCACAGAAAATTTAGCAACAAACACTTTCAAAATCCCCCCACCAACAAAAAAAAAACCACCTAAGTTGAAATGAGAACTTGAAACTTCTCTTTGGACACGAAACATTATTTAAATTATGTTCGTGTACAGACACCATTACAAAATATAAAACAGTTTTAAAATCGTGTTTTCTAACAAATCTCTATAACTCACTCCATGCGCCAGCCCGACGGAGTTCTTAACCAAGGTGTATTTTGCTTGTCCGAAGCGCGGGAGCTCAAAGGGCGATCCCAAAACGCGTGCACAACATTGCTCTGAGCAACCTTTACGCACAAGACACTGAACTGGCGCACTGTCCTTCCCGTCAGCAACTATCCTCTAAGAGGCTTCAAAAGACGACAGATTGTTCAACGCTCGTTTTAACAATTTCCACTGTCAAACAATACACATCACATACGACAATATTCCTTAAGTCAGAAGTAGAGTTGGTTCCACTGGAGCCTGTGCAACTAACAAAGTTGTCAGAAAAGTACGATTTATGTTGCATATAAAAGATGAATACATACATTTTGTAAAACTGTAAAATATTTTGCTAGAATTTATCTATTTAAATGTTTTTAAAAAATAATTACTCAGAATTTATTTTTAATCAAAATTGAAGCTTGATTTTTTTTCAAATCTTTATAAAGCACATTTTGCGAGAGAGAANTCAGAATTTATTTTTAATCAAAATTGAAGCTTGATTTTTTTTCAAATCTTTATAAAGCACATTTTGCGAGAGAGAGAAAAATTGCGTAAAATCATTATAATAATTACTCCAGTTTACATTATTCCGACGTCTTTCCAAGAGACAACACGGCTAACAGCTGGATATCAGCAGTATTGTCAGATCTTGAATATGCAGTACTGTGATTCTGATTACCGTACACTGAAAGGGTGCTTGAATGTGACGTGGTATTTCCCGTGACTTGGCGCGCTTTCGCACCGCCCGCGCCACATGAGTCACAATACGAAAGCTTTGTACGCGCCGATCCGAAGTCTTCCGCAAACAGTCTCGGAAATAAAATTACCAGTTATTTTGAGAACCAAGCAGGAAAGATTTTTTTTTATTACTAATTTTATTTACCACTTTTTAATGCCTCCCTTTTATACTGGGAGGCTTCTAGGAGAAGAAGGGTAAGGGTATATAAAGGAGGGAAGGTTACCTGTTATTTTAATCTGCACTTAAACCTCAAAACGGCTAGGGATCCTAAACCCGGAACTCTTGATTCGAAAGCATCTTAGCGACCACGACATTAAACTAATAAACAATATTAAACAGAGTATTTTAACTTATCGCCACTTTTCAATTGTTTGATGGATACATTAGCTTCAGAAAGCGAAAGCATGACAAAATTGGTACCAGCCTCAAAAACGTTGACGGGGAGAAAAAAAAAACTTCTACCACCCTGCAAATAAGCATTTCGTGCCATTTCAGAATATCATACACAATATGTGCAACACACGGGTGAAAAACTGCAGTGAAGGACTGAGGAGTTGTGATACACAAAAATTTTACTATTTTCGTTTCCAATCAGCTACTGGGGCAAATATTTGTCTTAGGCCTGAATAACAAAAATGTATTTTCTGTGGTAGCTGAACTTTCTCCTTTCTATGCACTGGCTACCCAGAACATAAGTCTGAGGGGAAGTGAATGGAGACGAACAGTTAATTAACCACGCTTATAATAATTCACATCAGATGAGAAAAGAAAACAAGGAGAATTCCAATCGCATTGCAGTGAATGCCATGACATAAGTAATTTACTTACGAATACCACGAGTTCGGTGAATATGAGCAAAATTATATCGATTTGAAAGATTGGCAATCCTGAACGATTCCATTTTGTTAGTTTTGAGGCAGTGTAATAACATGACATATTCATGCAGTGTAGTTTTTTGTGCTTTTAGAATAAATCAGTTTACTCCTAGTCTACTGTAAATACAATTCTAATATTTTCTATGGGGAAGATAAGACACTTTATTGTACCCTTCTCCGTTCTAGTATGTTCTTACAAATCACACTGAAAACAATTTTTTTTAAAGTAATATAGGAATGCTAATCGACTTGCACGAAGGTAAGGATACCTAAGAACTAGTTATGAACGACTCTTTATATTTTGAAACCAATTTCTAAATACTGTACCACGATTGAATCTACCATCACCAAAACCAGACATACACTGTGGGTTAGTGTGACATTCAAACATGAATTCTAAATTAAGACGTAGCAAAATACCATACAATATTTCTTTCTAAATTGTGTTGCACGCATTTCCATTAATTGATCAAGCCTCGATTTGGTAAACATTAAACTCTTCCATACCCATTGTAAACAACTGCCGACATGTTGCACAAGAAGTGTACATTTGACGGGTACTGTAAGTTGAAAGCTCAATGATCTTCCTTAAGGATAACTAACTCTGTGTTATGACTAGTTCACGTCAATGAACACCCAACACAATACCAACAGCTCATTGGCTGTGATAACAAAAAGTGTTCTTTGACAGCCTAAGTACAGCACGCATCAAAGTATTTGTTAATTGCAACACCAGAAACAATAAATTAATGTGGCAATTAAAGGGCTAATAACAACTCTCTTAAACATCACAAATTGTGTATAGGCTCAAACTGGACGCAAAAAAAAGCTATCTCGGTGACAGCAGAGGCAAATTTCACAAATTCTCGTAGAAAAAAACATACGCGGGCGGTGAACAAAATCACGCCGGCTGTCGCTATAGGCACAACACAGTGACAGGACAAAAAATTATGGAGAAAAAATGCATAGTCTAGTTTAGCTTGTCGGAGCTGTATATCGTAGAAAGAGAACATTAAAAAATATATATATATATATATATCCATTTGGGATGTCTATCTCCTTTGTTGTTGCATTTAGGATTTAATTGGACTCCCAGCCCCANATATATATATATATCCATTTGGGATGTCTATCTCCTTTGTTGTTGCATTTAGGATTTAATTGGACTCCCAGCCCCAACTCAGTGTTGTAGTCAACATAGGTAACGGAGAAAGTTCAATTAAATTTTGAATGCAATTCAATTACTCTTTAGCCATTAAACTAAACAAAAAAAAATAATCCTGCGTTGTTAGGAAATAAGAAGGGGGGCGGAGGGAGAGATAAACGCATCAGAGATGTAGCAGGATGAAAGGTCTACAGTTGGGCGCTCCAGCCTTCCAACGAGGCGCGGCCCCCCTCCTGTATCTGCGCGCCAATTGTGTCACCGACACCAGCCATTACGCTCGCCGCCTGGGGTCGCTACAATACACACCACTCCCCTTCCCCTTACCCCTTGCTGTTGACGACCAAAGTAAATGTTACATGCTGGCGCGCATGCACGCCTGCCTCTGTGCGCGACATTCTGCAGTCGCTGCGACGCACGCTGGCAGGTTTGGAGAGCCAGTCCCAACTACGGCTGCGCGATATCGCGATATCTCGATCACGAAACCACGTTTCTGTGATATAGTAATGACGATATGCTCCAGCAACGAATATCGAGATATATCGTCGTCAATTTTCAACGCACTCTGGGAGCGATAAATTAGAAACGTTTAGAAACGATATTTAACAGTGCATATCGCACAGTCCTAGTCCTTACACACTACTGTTGGTCTGCACAATGTACAGTCGCACACGATCCACTGAGAACACTCGTCTACGACGAATTCTTGAATGCCACGATGGAGGCGGCAACTACAGACCCGCGACATTTATAAATACCAGTGTCGCCATAGCAACTTGAACCCTCGAGACAATTTGGCGTTCAGGCACTACGTAACACATGGTCATTGGCGACACAACACACATTAACTCTTAACGTTGCCCTTAATTTCCACGTATTAGTCCTGTTATAAAATCTCAAAATCACCAACGCACGAATACACGTACCGAAAATTCTTACCTTACTGTTATTCATACAAAAAAAAGTATCGATCAAGGAGAACTATAAAATAAGCCAAAGACTCTACGAGCGTCGTCAAGCGGAATGTTACTATCGTTGCAGGAAGTGCCTACCCAAGCCGAGATTGAGAGATTGAGATTGTTAGCCATGACTATCGCTGCTAATAAGTGGAGGCGTGCTGGTCAAAGTGAGAACTAGTCCGTAATTTCTACATCGCACCAGTCGTGTTTTCTTCGCGGTGCAAGGCCTGGCCTTGCACTATAACGGCTTGCTGACAAAAACAGAAATTTACATTAGCCCCGTCTCTACGACACCGTCCTCAAATGTGCTCGTTCAAGTGCGAATCTCTACTCGCGCTGTAACCAGCAGCAGGGCGATACAGGTATACTGTGTACCATATAAGAAGGCCACATTCTTGACAATCGCCGCGCCTTTTCGTTTATGTATCCATGCGCCATCAACTGGTGTGTCAAGTATAGGCTTTCATGCTCCGAGTGCTGCTACATATGGCAATTGGTGAACTGCTTGGGTGGCACTGCATTCGTAAACGGAGCTTGGTGGACGTGTGTAGGNGCTGCTACATATGGCAATTGGTGAACTGCTTGGGTGGCACTGCATTCGTAAACGGAGCTTGGTGGACGTGTGTAGAGTCGTTCGTAAACGCTGTACACGAAATATATGTTACTTTAAAAGTTATGCAGAGCTCGCGAGAAAATAAAACCATTTGTGTATGCGCGTAAATACGTTATTTTAAACAACAAAACTATAATATGTTTCTGGGTGTAGTTCGGGCTATGGATAACAGATAGCGTGGAAGGGCGTGTTGTAACAGATGGCGCGCCTGTACCTCACAAGATGGCAGCACATTGTTGGAGAGTCTGGAAACTTGAAAAAGGTTTCGATTTTTTCCTTACAATTGGATACGGATCGTTTTATTGTGCATCTCATTTTGAACACCTACACATTACTATTTTATCACGAAGTTTCGTTTCTAAAACTAAAAACTGCTGTTTTATGACATCGTAAAATAAAACGTATTAATTAATCTACGAACTCTTTCTTATCCGCATATTTTCTGCTTGTCTGATGTGCGTCTGCACTGCTCTCAGAATAGCCAACGTAATATTAATTTCTGTTCGTTCGTGCATCAGCTGATACAGGATTTTGTAAATGGCACGTTGTTTGTTTTGAATACATCAATTTGCCACTCACTGACTGTCAGAATGTGGCCTTCTTATATGAAATGAACTATAACATTCCCC
Organism: Clitarchus hookeri; assembly: GCA_002778355.1. Taxonomy (NCBI): domain Eukaryota; kingdom Metazoa; phylum Arthropoda; class Insecta; order Phasmatodea; family Phasmatidae; genus Clitarchus; species Clitarchus hookeri. The sequence goes on from NQII01001456.1 coordinate 460,250, forward strand.
AAAACAAGCAGATGATACAGCGTCAGTACTCAGTTTCCAAGCTCATGTAAGACATAACTAGACCAATGCCGGGTGCATATCTTGAATTCACGACCTGCTGGGTCATATGCTGGAACTATCATAGCGGGGCCGCGGCTGCCCGCCTCCTACCCGGGTGAACCAGATTCAATCCCCGGCCGGGTCACTCCCGGGTTTTCGCAAGTGGGTATCGTGCCGGACGATGCCGCTGGTCATCGTATTTTCTCGGGGATTTCCGGTTTCCACCGCCCTTGCATTCCGGCGCTGCTCCATTCTCGCCTCATTTCATCCTCATCGGCTCTAAAGACCTCGTTAAAATGCCGCTCAATTCTCTCAACTCAACTATCGTAGCCCCATATCATCGGAGGGGTGGGGGAATGTACACACGTCGATTTGACAACCGATAAATCCAGCCAAATTTCTGGAAAACATTACTATATCAACAAATTTTTACTGTGATAAATATACGAAAAGTTTGGCTGCCACGAAATTAAACATTACGCCAATACCTTTTTTCAACTTTGTTCTAATTCGTTTAAGTTAAGACTATTATACATACAGTTATAGTAATCCATTAATTTTTTTATCGATATCACGCTGAATTAACAGCGAAGCAGCAGCAACTTGTTCAGAACGTCCAACATAAAATTTGCGTGCTGTTGGTTGTTGGCTGCAGTTTTAGTGTTGCACTTGTCACCGCCACAAGCGCCAAACCCGCATTCTCTAACTATAATAGTGTCCTTTACTTTCTCATGCGATAATAGGACGTGCAGATTGCCAATGAACAGTCAATTTCCCCGCATCTGGCGTCAATGTCCACAATCAGTCTTCTGCGGATTAAGCAGAGAGTTCACTGTTGTAATCTCCATCCGTGTAATTTTCATAAATGTATACTACCACTTTCTTGTTTTTTTTTTCTCTCTGTCTGCGCCCTCCACCTAACGCACTTACAAATTTAAAAAAAGTTATTTAAACACAAAGTTGGGTTTTGGCTTAAGTATTTACAGAGGTCACCCGAATTGAATGCCGCAATTTATTGGAAATCTGACAATTCGTTCACATGCCGTAGAGGTTTGACTATTAACGATTTTAACTTTAAATTTTATTTCAAAAGTTAACATTTTAATACGGACGAATCGCATATCAAATTTCTAAGAAATATTCTTCGTGCCATTCACATATTATGAGCAACTGTTTTGATCTGTAGCAAAACATATTAATTATGTTCAACTTTTAGATTTGTATAGAAAACAATATAAATTCAAAGTTCCGGTAACTTTTTTTCTGTTTCCAAAGTCATTTTAATCCGTTTTCATTCTTTTCCAAGTTTTTTTTCCCATGTCACAACGGAGAATAATGTGTGCTAAAAATGCAGGAAATAATTTTAGACGCTTGAACGCCCTTATTAAGATATATTTTCATCTTTAAAAAAATTTGCAAACACAAATGTTAAGCAAAAGTTTGTTACTTCAGATGATAATATTCATGTATCACGTGNTCTTTAAAAAAATTTGCAAACACAAATGTTAAGCAAAAGTTTGTTACTTCAGATGATAATATTCATGTATCACGTGCTTGGCTGTTTCCTAAATGTGTCATATCACAAGCGTTTTATACTTGTGTTAACATAAAAGTACCTTATTTTTGGTTAAACTCAACTTTTACTTATATTTTATGTATAAATTACATTTTCCCCCATTTATAACTAATGTTGCTCACGACCCAAGATAAAAGTATGGCATGAAAATGCACAGAATCAGTACAACGAATGTTCTTTTGTAATGCGCCTACTGTCCCAGCAAACAACATTCTCATGCAACCAATTACAAGCGGTGCAAAACAGTTTCCGAGGTGAGTAGATGCTCGGTGCAATGAGAGAGCGCGTACACTTCTCGGCATCGTCTTTCGGGCAGCGCGCGCCCACTTTGCCAGCACGACTCTCGCCAGGCTACCAGCTCGCACAGTACGCGGGCCCTACAGTCCCTAACCTAGTCAATAATCCGGCACTTTCCCCTTCCTCATCCCGTCGTCGGTGGTATCCATGGCAACCGCGAGACGCCCACCTCCGCCGTACAACCACGCTCCTCTCTCGACGGGTGGAAGATCTCCCGCAGCAAATATCAAGATTCTTCCGCCCTCCTTTCGCCGCGTCCTCTTCATCCATCAGGCAAGTTTTATATTTAACTTCATCATTTTTGGTGGCCAGACCAGCTGCGACTAGGCGAAGGTTTTTTAAAATGAATCTCGCGACGGACACACGCTATTGCAGAGCTCTGTTTAACGTCGCACAAAATCCAAAATATGACGTACGTATAACATAGCCGACTNCTTTAAAAAAATTTGCAAACACAAATGTTAAGCAAAAGTTTGTTACTTCAGATGATAATATTCATGTATCACGTGTTTGGTTGTTTCCTAATTATGTCCTTTATCACAAGCGTTTTATACTTGTGTTAACATAAAATTACCTTATTTTTTGGTTAAACTCAACTTTTACTTATATTTTATGTATAAATTACATTTTTCCCCATTTATAACTAATGTTGCTCACGACCCAAGAGAAAAGTATGGGATGAAAATGCACAGAATCAGTACAACGAATGTTCTTCTNCATAAAATTACCTTATTTTTTGGTTAAACTCAACTTTTACTTATATTTTATGTATAAATTACATTTTTCCCCATTTATAACTAATGTTGCTCACGACCCAAGAGAAAAGTATGGGATGAAAATGCACAGAATCAGTACAACGAATGTTCTTCTGTAATGCGCCTACTGTCCCAGCAAACAACATTCTCATGCAACCAATTACAAGCGGTGCAAAACAGTTTCCGAGGTGAGTAGATGCTCGGTGCAATGAGAGAGCGCGTACACTTCTCGGCATCGTCTTTCGGGCAGCGCGCGCCCACTTCGCCAGCACGACTCTCGCCAGGCTACCAGCTCGCACAGTACGCGGGCCCTACAGTCCCTAACCTAGTCAATAATCCGGCACTTTCCCCTTCCTCATCCCGTCGTCGGTGGTATCCATGGCAACCGCGAGACGCCCACCTCCGCCGTACAACCACGCTCCTCTCTCGACGGGTGGAAGCTCTCCCGCAGCAAATATCAAGATTCTTCCGCCCTCCTTTCGCCCCGTCCTCTGCACCGGCAAGTTTTATATTTAACTTCATCATTTTTGGTGCCTAGACCAGCTGCGACTAGGCGAAGGTTTTTTAAAATGAATCTCGCGATGGACACACGCTATTGCAGAGCTCTGTTTAACGTCGCACAAAATCCAAAATATGACGTACGTATAACATAGCCGACTGTTGTTAAAACGTACATGGGCCGGAGGTTTTTGTTTATGTTTGAGGCGCAGCGATACGGGCGACATTAACACGCACGTCTAGCGCCCCATCGCTCATACGCGCAAGGCACTGAACCATCGCGTAATGCTTCCGCCGTCAAACTTAACCTGCGCGAATTAGATCAGTACCAGTGGAACTTCATTACGCATGACGAAAACCCACCTTGTTTTCGTTAACACGATAAAAACATAACAGAACGCGGTGAAAACTTGTTTTTATATCTTTAACAAAAAGTCGTATCTCAGGATATTTATTTGCCGACATGAGTAAACGCGCAAACAATGAATGTACAGCAAATACAGTGGACTCTCAGTGACAATGGCACACCTATCCCATGATATTTCGTTGTTGTAATACAAGTCTGTTGGATATGAAAACTACGTTTATTGGTGAATAAATGTATATAAAATCAATATACAACAGACGCACAATGCAAATATCTGCACAAAATAATATATAAAGTTACAACAAAAAACTACGCATTCTTAGGTCAAGATGTACACCACAATGAAAATGGTACAGTCAGTATATTTCCTGTCGTTGAAGGGCATGAGTGAGCAGTTCGTATCTAGTGTTACGACCACAGTTTATTTCATCTCCTTAAGCCTATCTGGCATCGATCGAACCACCCTTTCACAATAAGAGGGCTCAGTCTTATACCATTCCGTTTGGAAGGCAATGGTTGAGGTCATTCCGGTTAGATACGAGATGTTTGCGATGTTTTCTTTTAACACACTCCACACATTAGCAATGCCATTGATGTCTGGAGACAGTGGAGAGGTATAGAGTACATGGGGGCAACTCTAGAGTAACCACATGCGTACCTTATGGACCTTATGTTTCGGGTCGTTGTCCTGGTAGAACGTGAAACAATCCCGCAAACCTAATTTCTCTGCGCTCGATGTCAGTTATTCCTATATATGTCCAAAAACACACCTTGGGTAATATTACTATCTATGAAATTGAGTTTCCCCACACCCGAAGCAGCCATACAACCCCCATACCATCAGGGACCCAACCCGTATTTCACCGTCGGCCGAATATTTCTCTTCTGCAAACTGCGTGTTTGGCTTACGCAATATACTGACCTCCCNTCGTTGTCCTGGTAGAACGTGAAACAATCCCGCAAACCTAATTTCTCTGCGCTCGATGTCAGTTATTCCTATATATGTCCAAAAACACACCTTGGGCAATATTACTATCTATGAAATTGAGTTTCCCCACACCCGAAGCAGCCATACAACCCCCATACCATCAGGGACCCAACCCGTATTTCACCGTCGGCCGAATATTTCTCTTCTGCAAACTGCGTGTTTGGCTTACGCAATATACTGACCTCCCCACCTGATGCAAACACATTAAATTTACTTTCGTTGGTAAATAGTCCTGTTTTCCAGTAGTCAAAATATTTACCAGCGTGATCTGTGACAAACTGGAACCTGAGAAGTTTGTTCGTCTTGCGCGCTACTCGACCATTAAGTCCTCTACGAAGGACACTCCTCACGGTTTCTGGCCAGGCTTCCCCCCTCCCCCCAAAAGATTAATTCTGCTTCCTCGGCACGTACTGGTGCACTTAACGCATGTATTGCGCAGAGTACCATTTCCACTGTGGCGTTCAATCTGCAGTTGTTTTAGTGTTTTCCATTTTATGCAGATATAATCATAGACATTGTGCGTATGCTTATTGACCCTAAAAGCTGGCTATATAATGCATTAAATACACTGGGTTAGCAGTTATTTTCATTTAGAGGGAATATTTATTTCCAATCGAATGTCAGTTCGTACTATGTGTGCCACTTTCATATCCGGACTACTAACTCCCGAGTTGTTTTTAACGGCTTGCTTCAAAATGTGCGTATTTCTTTAGCAGCCTGCAGCAGGTAGGACTCGCGGTGACATACTTCCGCCATCTTCCGCATCTTGCATAAACACAACGGCCCTCTATAATCTCACTGCGCCAACCAAGTCGTCGCACTCGTGTAGCTACGAGGTCAAACCGATGATGGTCTGAAATAAACTCCAGGCATTACTCATCATTTATGAGCGCCGAGTAGGTGGGTGTGGTTTCGAGAGCCCACTAATTTCAGGTCACGCCCCCTACTGGCCCATCATGTACACGAGAGGACTACAGAAAGATACCAGCTAAGTTCTGCACACGAGTTAACTGTGAAGGGGGGATACAGCTGGTTGCTAAACACACCAGAAAGTAGCTTTCGTTCGTAAATCAGTAGCTGTAACGAAATTGCACCCTACCCATTCACTTCTCTGTACTATACGCATACGCAGTGGCGAAACATTAAGACTGTTCACGATCCAATTTATTTTTCTATATCTTCAAATTGTTTTGTGGGGTTTTGTGACATATCAATGATAAATTGGTAAAAATACAAACTCATTTCAAAAGCAACAATTATGCTTTTTCCTCGTAAATATGAACACTTTAAATTAAATATTGATTCATACAAATTCTAAATGGTCATTTTAAAACAAAGGTACGATATTGCATTTTTTTTATGCCAACTCTGTTGATTTGCGGTAAGAGTTTGACTCTTGTCTATTTACACTTCAAATGTTATCTGAAAAGTTACAATTGAAATACAGGTGAACCGTACAAAAAATTTTTTCCAAGAAATGTATTGTAAAAATCCGGAAAATTATTTAGAGTTGTAGCGTATAAGTATTAATTGTAAACTTTAGAAATTTGTATGAAAAGCAATAAAAAATTAAAATTCATGTGGCCCATTTCATTGGTTTTTAAAAGTTATTTCCCCCCTTCGTTGTACTTTTTACAGACAATGATTTCATATGACAACAAAATAGAATGTAATATGCTAAAAATGCAGAAAATAATTTTAGCATATTGAACGCCATTAAGCTACTGAAGGGGCCGTAGGGGTTTGNCGTATAAGTATTAATTGTAAACTTTAGAAATTTGTATGAAAAGCAATAAAAAATTAAAATTCATGTGGCCCATTTAATTGGTTTTTAAAAGTTATTTCCCCCCTTCGTTGTACTTTTTACAGACAATGATTTCATATGACAACAAAATAGAATTTAATATGCTAAAAATGCAGAAAATAATTTTAGCATATTGAACGCCATTAAGCTACTGAAGGGGCCGTAGGGGTTTGNTAATATGCTAAAAATGCAGAAAATAATTTTAGCATATTGAACGCCATTAAGCTACTGAAGGGGCCGTAGGGGTTTGAATTATATTCTAAACACACAGCATTATTTTTCGTGCCAATGAATTCGTTATTTCTGGGTAGCGAAATAGCTTTATTCCTCTCCCCACGGCCATGCAGCAGCATGTTTTGGGATGATTTACGACGCCAGAGAGCGCTCGCAATGACTGGGACAATATGAACAGAGAGGTTTTTGTGAATTATGGCTAAACACACTTCCGAACCGCCCCTAGCCACGAACAAACCCCTGCAATCGCCAACACGTGACGTGCATACACAGAGAATATATTCACTGAGTCCGCAAGAGCGTGTTACTGATAAATGCGCACAATCCACGGAGCTAAGTTTAAAATTACGTCAAGTAAAAGGGAAATAAAAAGGAAGTCCAACTACCTGGAACGCATAAGATTTTGTTGGACAAAAGTTGTACCCTCAAAAATAATGGTAAAAGCTAACACACGTACTTGACACAGTAACTCAATCTTTGCGTTATTAGGTGTCGCCATTTTTACGTTGTGTTCAATGAAAAGAATAAATAAAGTAAATTACTATAAAAATGTGCGCACAAAACATACTTCATATCAATGCAACGTGACTGGGATTAAAATTAACCGCTACTTTCAACCCGACAAATGTATCTTCTACTGTGATACAGAATCCCCGAAATTAAGGATTCCAAAGAAATACTGAGGCAGAGAGAGAGAGAGAGAGAAGGGGAGGGGTGAAAGAAAGAAAAAAAAAGGAGAAAAGAATGGAAAGAGAAATACAAGATTGGTAGAAGAAGGGAAGGGGAAGGCTGGTCTTCCGCATATTATCACGGCATTCTTCCGCCCTGGTCGCTCACGCACAACAAACTTCCGCAGTGGCAAACGTAGACGGAAAACACAGTCAAACCAGGGCTATATTTTAACGGAAAGAGTAACAATTTATATACTTCCCTGCCCCCGACCGGCAGAAATTTACATTAAATGGCAGTAATAATATCGTGATAACAAGCTATTACAGAAAGTAGGAGTGGACGCAAGTCTGGAATTACCGCCACAAAAAAAATTGTATCAACACCAGCAATCATTCCTATGTATAACAAGTAACTATAAAAGAATATAGATACTATATAAGAAATAGGACCTAGTACAATAACTTTTAAACGTGACATTTATTACCCAACTTTTTTTTTGTTCTCGAGAATACACACGCACACAAGGGTGTAATAATTATGTTGACTAAGTTAGCAGGTACGCAGTTTTTGTCACTGAGCTACCATCTGTCGGGAACTGGACATCTGCAGAATAGTTTTACATTCGGATAACTTCTTACGTATATGTGCCTCGCAGAACGTCAGATGGACACGGAGCACATTTTGTTGCAGCTAGCACATTCCCATTGGTCGCTGGGGAAATTTTTTTTGGAAATCTCAACGACAGACAATACTGAAGGTTATTCATGCATAATTTTTCTGTAGGGAATGTTTTGATTAAAGAGCATACACATTGTATCAAGTCCTATGCCACAGTAAAATATGCGAATATACGACACAGAAAAGCAAAGAAACAAATAGTTTTCTTCCTCCTTTCAGTCTTGCATTATGTAATGTTTTAAATTTTGTACCAGGTAATACTTTGGTCCGTATTACGATTTACGTTGCTTCATTCTCGCAATCACAACAAATTGCCCACAGGGAAGTAACTAACCCACAGGGTAATGATCGTCGGTGTGTGTTGCTGTCGTAAATTTCTTTCCCGTGCGACGTACAGCACGTCCCCAATCGTGTGCACAGGGACTGAATGGTTTAGGACTAGGGTGTCTAACCCAAACAGGTGTGCGGTCCATACAATGTAACAACAGACCACAACGGGCCACCTAATGGAAAACCGAAGGTAGCGATTTCTGTTATGAAAATAGATTTGTTTTTTAACCTTATAAAACTGAATGTGGTACAAAAATTGTACAAGCAATACAAAGTGAAAACAAAATAATGCAAAAACAAGAACTATGTAGTCCTGGAATTAGGAAAGCATATAGTAGTACTGATGCTTGGCATCTCTTCTTGGTTGCGAAATGTTTAAAATCTGGTGAAATATCTCGGCTTGAAACAACTCTCTAACTACTTTTGAAAGGTTCGTTTGAGAGCTGACTCATTAGTTTTGATTTCTTCAACTTTAAAAGGGAGAAAAACTATTAATAAATACAATTTTTGAAATTCATTCAGAGGACCGACTGTGTTCCATTTCCTGCCGTACGTGTATAACCTCAAAATATCTACGATACGCGCCATTTTTACGCTTAATCTAAGAAGGTTTTTTTTCGCGGGCCTCATTCCACTTGTTTCCCTATAATAACCTGGAGCCGCACAGATACAATACAGTGGCCGCCAGTCTAACATGCCTGATTAAGGAGCTCTTCCCCAGTTTTTGTTTTCGCCACATTGGCTTTTACAAATTATGTCGCAAACTGTCTTGAATGAAGGCACCTTTTTCGAGACGAACATGTGTTAATAGTCCATTCACGGTTACTTCCAACTTTTCTGAAGCCATGCCGAAGTTTTACTTCCAGGATATTCCTCCGCCTCATGCAAACAAAACTTACAAAATTTCGCCAGAAGGCGAACAAACTTCATGTGTGCGCACTCAGTGTAATAACACTGTCTGTCTGTTAGTGCGCTTATCACTCGAGAACCACTTCTCAAATTAACGTGTTTTTTTTTTATTCATAGCTACGTTCTCTGGCCAGGTTTTAGTATATATTTTGTTACGTAAAGTAGTATTAGGAATAAGCAGTGACGATAATAGCGAATCAAGTCGGAAAAAAGTTTGCCGCCAGCGCGCTCTCTTGCAATACGCTGTCTAAGCCGTTAAAGATGGAACAATATGATATAGTAAAGAATTGTGTAAAATAAAAAGACCTAAAAAAAAACTCCGCGGTAGCATATATTTATCTATAACAGAGAAATACTAATAAGCCAAAAATGGTTGCAGGGACCTGGTGCGATGTACGTGCTCTCTTGGGTAGACGCGATGGTTTACGTCCGTAATTACAGCACGCCAAATCTTTTCATAACTTTTACCTGATGGGTAAAATATATGTCTTTAGATTAGGAAAAGAAAAAAATCAACAAATGGCTTCATGCAAAATATTAAAATGTAAAAAATAAAAGTATATATAAATTGAAAATATTTGTATAATAACACTAAGTAAAATTCAACTTTATTTAAAAGAAAACGTAAACAATAAATCTGTAGTCCACGCAAGCGGAGCCGCGGCCACAGCTAGTATTTTATAAATGAAATATTGTAGTTCATAAATAATTTATATTAAAAGTTTGATTTAACCAAAAATAAGGTACTTTTATTAAATAATTATGAAACGCTTGTGAAACATATTTAGGAAGAAACCAAACAAATCATACATGGGGTGTTTTTTCAAATGCTTAATACAAAAAAGTAAAGAAAGCGCGAATAGAAAGTGCGTGAAGAGCCTTAATGACACGTGGTANTTTTCAAATGCTTAATACAAAAAAGTAAAGAAAGCGCGAATAGAAAGTGCGTGAAGAGCCTTAATGACACGTGGTAGAAGCAGAAACTCGCCAGAGACTGGGGAAGAGAGGCGCTGCCGACGTGCTGGGTTAAGGCCAACAACACGCCAGAAACGGGGGTTACGCACCTCACACAGCGANAAGAGAGGCGCTGCCGACGTGCTGGGTTAAGGCCAACAACACGCCAGAAACGGGGGTTACGCACCTCACACAGCGAGCTCGCGAGCGAACGCGACGTCAATAGCGCGGCATTATCATAATGACAAACGCGAGATGCCCCGATGACAAGGAACTCATTACCACAAGGACACCTTCCCAACATCCTCAGCAGTCGGTCCACAAAAACTTCTGGATGCGCTCTTTGACGAATGCCGCGTGGCTTGGAAGCACACGCGTGTTGGGGCATGATAAGGCGACGCTCTCATCCTTCAGGCTGGGTAGGACTCGTTAGAGACTAACTGAATGCAACAACGGTAAATGCTAGTTTGCAATTAGAAAATCATGCGTGGACTCGATAACTATTTTACAGTAGAACTTAACTTGTGTGCATGTTGGGGTTTCCTCAAAGCGAGGTTTTAGGTCGGTGTGAGTGAAATAAGGCGGAGATGTAGCAGAGGTGGACCGCAAGGGCGGGGTAAACGGGAGTACCCCGATAAAACCGACTGGAACTGCAACGTCCGCCACGTTTCTCCCCATACGAAAAGCCTAGAGTGCCCCTGCCGGGAATCGAATCCGACCCGCCGTGGTGGGAGGAGAGTCTGACTACACCACCACCGCGTCCCTCGCAATAAAGTAAACAAATAANGAATCCGACCCGCCGTGGTGGGAGGAGAGTCTGACTACACCACCACCGCGTCCCTCGCAATAAAGTAAACAAATATCTACAGGCGTTGGCGGGAAACTTGTGTTATCTGTGTGAATTTAATTCACAGTAACGTGAGGCTGCCACAAACTGCCAGCCATTCTTAAGATGATGGTGTTAAACGCTGACTGGGTTTTGTAATGTTTGGAGTATATCATTAAAAAATATATATAAGCAAACCAAAACCACTCGACCCCCCCCCCCTTCCNGTTTTCAGCATGCAGACAAGTGCAATAAGGTTGAAGGTAGAACACAGATATAACTGGGTTGAAGGTTGAACACGCAGATATACAGCGATCACAAAAAAGTATTCATATATACTCTTTTTACCTGATAATCATTATTTATATCAATAAACTTAAATACATATCCACAAGTTAATTACAAAGAGACGAAACATAACTATCCACAGCAAAATTAATATGAAACAGCCGGTACAAAATCTACAAAATAATAAAACCTAAAATGTGACCGCCAAGAAAAAGTATTCATATTGTCGTGGTTCAAGGAAACTTCGTGCCCATGTCAACTAAGAGACAGCCACACTCCGGTACTTTTCAACTCTTAACACAAAACAGTTGCAGCACTTACACCTGCAACACAACTCATTTCATTGTTAATTGGTCTAAATGTACAGTTATGAAAGTTTGAATATACATCGTATTTCTGTAGGTATGTTACAACGTTTCGGAGGGGAAACCTTATGAAAATTGAGGTAGAAAAAGATATGTACAGCTTATTACTTAAATTGATTATAAAAAGGAGTTATGCCTCCCAGAAAAGGTGAGAATATAAAACCTTCAATTAAAAATATAAACTACTCGGGATGAAATAATGACATGGACAGTGTGCATCACTGAAATAAGATAAGCAACCTCCGAAATTACGTGCAAATAACATAACCTCTCAGTAACAAGCTAAGCCTGTGTTGCGATTATCGCATCGCGCTAAATTATGTACCACCGAGCATTTAGTGAATTTTGAACACAGATTATTCTTCACCCTGTTCAAATGTACCAAAAAAAGGTCGTGTTTTAACCCTTTAACCGTCTTAAGTTTCCGACAAAACAGCACGGCATTTAATTCCCATTTTTGCGAGTGCATAACTTCATTAATAATCACTTTACGTCATAAGCCGTACACTTATTATCTCATTCATTTTTCATTACAAAAATCACCCCCCAAACGTTGTCAACGCGCATAATGAAACACGCTGTATAAGGCGGGCGAGCTGGGAGCGGAGTGGGCGTGCAAGCTGCGCGGCAGAAGGCGCCAGTCGAGAGCGCGCCACTCGGCGCTGTTTGCACAGCAGGTATGGCGCGCACCAGGAAGCAAGCAGACGAGGCACTCCGGGCGGGCGCCGACATCCGACAACGCCGGCTCTCGCGTGCGCATCTACAACCAGCCCTTCACGACCGCGGTGTTATCCTCGGTGCAAATACGGTGTTATCCTCTCACACCTGTGCTCACCGCTGTACCCAGCCCCCTATCCCGCTCACCCTTGCCATCAAGGAATTAAAATTATCTATACAGTAAATTTCGCCGGGTAAAAACCTCTGGACAACTTAAGGTTCGGCTACACCCATTACACCAAATTCGTTCATTTCCTACCGATTTATATTTTCGTAAATAAAAAAAAAATTTAAAAAAAACTATAATTGCTCTGCAGTGAAGACATGAAATACGAGCTATCGGCGTCAAATCCGGTCAACAATAGCTTAATATAAACTTTAAAAAATTGATAATTTCCTGCCTTTCTACGACTGCCGATTAGCACGCAGTAAAAATTGCGCACAGAAATATTAAACCACTCGTAATATATACATTTTCTATAGTAAGAAGTTACCAATTACTTCTGAAACTGAAATTATGACACGAAAACGAGAATTTCTGCACAAGACACGAAGTCGAACCTTCCTTTTTCTTCGTAACTTGCGAAAACCTGTTTCAAGTTGACTACGTTAGTCCAATTCCGCACTGTTTCCCCGAGTCTGCCACTTATAAGTACATGATCATTTTAATTTTGGATTGACACACGCATGTCTGCACCAACACCTCTCTAAGTCTATACTTAAGCACTCAAGAGTACCCACTACTATCTCCTACGAAATGGCAGAGGCTACGGTGATAAAATTCGAATTAGCAAACCAAAATATTTTAAAACTAGATCAGTCTCCTCCAGCTACTTCAGGAGGTTTTATGTTTACAGCAGAGCTGTTAAAACTTACAGGAAGGAAAATTTAATGACGCGACAGTGGAAGTCCGCCTCATAGTTTACTGACTTGTAGGCCTCGAAAGCAGATACGGGAGAGAGAGAGAGAGAGAGAGAGAGAGAGAGAGAGAGAGAGAGTATTCAACGGATGGTTACCATGTAACCGCTTTCAATCCATTTGTTTCCCAAGAATGATGTAACGATCAAGTGAAAACTATACCTTCGGCAAGGTCGCTGTGAAGTTTCACTGCTNGAATCCGACCCGCCGTGGTGGGAGGAGAGTCTGACTACACCACCACCGCGTCCCTCGCAATAAAGTAAACAAATAATCTGCAGGCGTTGGTGGGAAACTTGTGTTTGCTGCATAGAAAGCGTTCAAATAATTTAACGTGGCGCGTGAGCATATTTATGACCATCTGTGTGAATTTAATTCACAGTAACGCGAGGCTGCCAGAAACTGCTAGCCATTCTTCAGATGATGGTGTTAAACGCTGGCTGGGTTTTGTAATGTTTGGAGTATATCATTGAAAAAAAAAATTGTAAAGTGGGCAGGTTTATCTTGAGTGTTCACTGGCTGGCAAAGATACAAAAAAATACAAGCAAACCAAAACCACTTGATCCCCCCCCCTTCTCCAGTCCATGAACCACTGGTTTTCAGCATGCGCACAGGTGCAACAAGGTTGAAGGTAGAACACAGGTGTAACTGGGTTGAAGGTTGAACACGCAGATATACAGCGATCACAAAAAGTATTCATACATACTCTTTTTACCGAATAATCATTATTTATATCAATAAACTTAAATACATATCCACAAGTTAATTACAAAGTGACGAAACATAACTATCCACAGCAAAATTAATATGAAACAGCCGGTACAAAATCTACAAAATAATAAAACCTAAAATGTGACCGCCAAAAAAAAGTATTCATATAGTCATGGTTCAAGGAAACTTCGTGCCCATATCCACTACGTCCTAAAGTTTAATATTTAGTGTCTCCGACACAGCCACGCTCCGATACTTTTCAACTCTTAACACAAAACAGTTGCAGCACTTACACCTGCAACACAACTCATTTTATTGTTAATTGGTCTAAATGTACAGTTATGAAAGTTTGAATATACATCGTATTTCTGTAGGTATGTTACAACGTTTCGGAGGGGAAACCTTATGAAAGGTGAGGTAGAAAAGATATGTACAACTTATTACTAAAACTGATTATAAAAGGAGTTATGCCTGCCAGAAAAAGTGAAAATATAAAACCTTTAATTAAAAATATAAACTACTCGAGATAAAATAATGACATGGGCAGTAAGTATCACTGAAATAAGATAAGCAACCTCCGAAATTACGTGCAAATAACATCACCCATCAGTAACAAGCTAAGCCTGTGTTGCAACTATCGCATCGCGTTAAATTATGTACCACCGAGCATTTAGTGAATTTTCAACACAGATTATTCTTCATCCTGCTCAAATGTACAAAAAAAAAGGTTGTGTTTTAACCCTTTAACCCCTTTAAGTTTCCGACAAAACAGCACGGCATTTAATTCCCATTTTTGCGAGTGCATAGCTTCATTAATAATCACTTTACGTCATAAGCCGTACACTTATTATCTCATTCATTTTTCATTACAAAAATCACCCCCNCTTCATTAATAATCACTTTACGTCATAAGCCGTACACTTATTATCTCATTCATTTTTCATTACAAAAATCACCCCCCAAACGTTGTCAACGCGCATAATGAAACACGCTGTATAAGGCGGGCGAGCTGGGAGCGGAGTGGGCGTGCAAGCTGCGCGGCAGAAGGCGCCAGTCGAGAGCGCGCCACTCGGCGCTGTTTGCACAGCAGGTATGGCGAGCACCAGGAAGCAAGCAGACGAGGCACTCCGGGCGGGCGCCGACATCCGACAACGCCGGCTCTCGCGTGCGCATCTACAACCAGCCCTTCACGACCGCGGTGTTATCCTCGGTGCAAATACGGTGTTATCCTCTCNTCCGGGCGGGCGCCGACATCCGACAACGCCGGCTCTCGCGTGCGCATCCACAACCAGCCCTTCACGACCGCGGAGCTATCCTCGGTGCAAAGACGAGACCTCGCACACCTGTGCTCACCGCTGTACCCACCCCTCTACCCCCCTCTCCCTTGCCATCCAGTAATTAAAATACTCTATACAGTAAATTTCAAAATTTCGCCGGGTAAAAACCTCTGGTCCGCTTAAAATTCGGCTACAGCCATTATACCAAATTCGTTTATTTCTTACCTATTTAGGTTTTTGTAAAAAAAAAAACAGTTATAAAAATTTTAAGTATTTGCCTTGTTCTGCAGTGAAGACATGAAATATGAGCTATCGGCGCCAAATCCGGTCAACAATAGCTTAATATAAACTTTAAAAAATTGATAAGTTCCTGCCTTTCTACGACTGCCGATTAGCACGCAGTAAAAATTGCGTACAGAAATACTAAAAAACTCGTAATATATAAATTTTCTATAGTAAGAAGTTACCAATTACTTCTGAAACTGAAATTATGACACGAAAACGAGAATTTCTGCACAAGANATTTTCTATAGTAAGAAGTTACCAATTACTTCTGAAACTGAAATTATGACACGAAAACGAGAATTTCTGCACAAGACACGAAGTCGAACCTTCCTTTTTCTTCGTAACTTGCAAAAACCTGTTTCAAGTCGACTACGTTAGTCCAATTCCGCACTGTTTCCCCGAGTCTGCCACTTATAAGTACATGATCATTTTAATTTTGGATTGACACACGCATGTCTGCACCAACACCTTNTCCCCGAGTCTGCCACTTATAAGTACATGATCATTTTAATTTTGGATTGACACACGCATGTCTGCACCAACACCTTTCTAAGTCTATACTTAAGCACTCAAGAGTACCCACTACTATCTCCTACGAAATGGCAGAGATTACGGTGATAAACTCGAATTTAGCAAACCAAAATATTTTAAAACTAGATCCGTCTCCTCCAACTACTTCAGGAGGTTTTGTGTTTACAGCAGAGCTGTTAAAACTTACGGGAAAGAAAATTAAATGACGCGACAGTGGAAGCCCGCCTCGTAGTTTACTGACTAGTAGGCCTCGAAAGCAGATACGGGAGAGAGAGTATCCAACGGATGTTTACCATGTAACAGCTTTCAATCAATTTGTTTCCCAAGAATGATGTAACGATCAAGTGAAAACTATACCTTCGGCAAGGTCGCTGTGAAGTTTCACTGCTTCGTAACTCAAAGCATCACGTAAACACAAACGGGCTGAACCTCTCAAAAATTTACTAGTGAGGAATGACGAGCTGGTGCATTTCAATTAGAAATAAGTTTAAGATTTTTAATGTCAGAAGTATACGTGTAATTATAAATTCAGAACGCACCTGCTACTGCTGTTACGTACTGTTCACGACAAGTTTCACAAAGACTTCGCTATTTGGACAATAAAAGACCAAAAATAATCGCATGAACATTCACGTTCAACAAAACATGACGTAAAGACCTTCAAGTTCGTCAGACAAACAAGTTCTTATTAAACGAAATGTTTAGTTAAAAAAACATTGAAGTTTTTCTGTGAAAGGAAATGTGAAGGTTGACCAATACTTGCAAGATCCTGTCGATTTTTTTTTTAACAAGTGCAATATAACGATTACAAAGGGCATGTAATTAATTATTCTTCTCTAACACATTTCAAAAATCACTCTGAAAAAGGCACATGCATCGCCTATGAATAAAATAACTTTAAAAAGTGGTTTCAGATTTACCGATGCACCAACCTCTGAAAACTGATTGACACGTGCGCGCGGGAGAATGTTTGAAACGAGTGACTCCAAAAACTTCATTCTCATTCTCTGTATCAGTTACGTAAGATGCCCGTTTCGACTTCGCGATTCTCCTTGCATTTTCCGATGTTTTTAGGTTCTCTTCTTCCGCTTGGTCTAAACTTCACGAGATGATTCCGTAACGTCGCACCACCCTATATTCTTAGGGTTCATGTTTGTTTTTATCTAGTTAATCTTCCTGCAAGTGAAGACATATTCAGACCTTTTCTAATTTCATATTTTCTTACGTGGTCAAGTTCTTAACATTTTCATAACCGGAAGCTTGTACTTTACTAACCCTTCAATTTTTCTTCCAAGTTCACGTTCTAATTTCATACATTTAGCGTGCATCACAGCAGGCATAACTCGACAATCCTTCACTCCTACGGTATGCTAGAAATGTGAGCGCAATGCGATCGTTTTCGAATGATGATTCGAAATGGTCCGCGGTGACGACGGGACAAAGCGAACAAGTTTCTTGTCGGTCCTACTTCGACAGAAAGCAGATTTGTTCACAATGCTATCTATAGAGCCATGCCGAAATGGCCAAAAACCGCCTCTTCAATGCAGTTTTTATACAATAATCGATCAATATTCCAAAAATATTAAATATTAGGACATTATGTTAACACTTTGTCTCCTTAACGGTTTACTCAGAAATGATCACCGTGCAATACTGCTTGTGCAATTTTCCTAATCTTGGCCGAAATCGTGCGGGACGATGCCGCTGGTCGGCGGGTTTTCTCGGGGAACTTCAGTTTCCGCCGCCCCTGCATTCCGGCAATACTCCATTCTCACCTCATTTCCACCATCATCGGCTCTCAAGACCTCGTTACTAGAAGCCACACACATCTCTCAACTCAACTAATCCTGAACGACTGCATCACAGAGTTGACTGGCATGTGACGCACGCTCTTAATTCGGGGTCAAAACCAATGACCGCATCTCACGAAAGTACAACGGTCGCACTCTGGACGTATGACCGCACAGTGTCGCTACGAGTACAGAGGCAGGGGAGGCGAAAGNTCCCCGAGTCTGCCACTTATAAGTACATGATCATTTTAATTTTGGATTGACACACGCATGTCTGCACCAACACCTTTCTAAGTCTATACTTAAGCACTCAAGAGTACCCACTACTATCTCCTACGAAATGGCAGAGATTACGGTGATAAACTCGAATTTAGCAAACCAAAATATTTTAAAACTAGATCCGTCTCCTCCAACTACTTCAGGAGGTTTTGTGTTTACAGCAGAGCTGTTAAAACTTACGGGAAAGAAAATTAAATGACGCGACAGTGGAAGCCCGCCTCGTAGTTTACTGACTAGTAGGCCTCGAAAGCAGATACGGGAGAGAGAGTATCCAACGGATGTTTACCATGTAACAGCTTTCAATCAATTTGTTTCCCAAGAATGATGTAACGATCAAGTGAAAACTATACCTTCGGCAAGGTCGCTGTGAAGTTTCACTGCTTCGTAACTCAAAGCATCNGCTTTCAATCCATTTGTTTCCCAAGAATGATGTAACGATCAAGTGAAAACTATACCTTCGGCAAGGTCGCTGTGAAGTTTCACTGCTTCGTAACTCAAAGCATCACGTAAACACAAACGGGCTGAACCTCTCAAAATTTTACTAGTGGGGAATTAAGAGTTGATGCATTTCAATTAGAAATGAGCTTAAGATTTTTAATGTCGGAAGTATACGTGTAATTATAAATTCAGAACGTACCTGTTACTGCTGTTACGTACTGTTCACGACAAGTTTCACAAAGACTTCGCTATTTGGACAATAAAATACCAAAAATAATCGCATGAACATTCACGTTCAACGAAACATGACGTAAAGACCTTCAAGTTTGTCTGACAAACAAGTTCTTATTAACAGAAAATGTTTAGTTAAAAAAACATGTAAGTTTTTCTGTGAAAGGAAATGTGAAGGTTGTCCAATACTTGCAAGATCCTGTCGATTTTTTTTAAAACAAGTGCAATATAACGATTACAAAGGGCATGTAATTAATTATTCTTTCATTAACACATTTCAAAAATCACTCTGAAAAAGGCACATGCAAGGCCTATGAATAAAATTACTTTAAAAAAGTGGTTTTAGATTTACCGATGCACCAAGCTCTGAAAACTGATTCACACGTGTGCGTGGGAGAATGTTTGAAACGAGTGACTCCAAAAACTTCATTCTCTGCATCGGTTACGTAAGATGCCCGTTTCGACTTCGCGATTCTCCTTGCATTTTCTGATGTTTTTAGGTTCTCTTCTTCCGCTTGGTCTAAACTTCACGAGGTGATTCCGTAATGTCGCATCATCCTATATTCTTAGGGTTCATGTTTATTCTGATCTAGTTAATCTTCCTGCAAGTGAAGACATATTCAGACCTTTTCTAATTTCGTATTTTCTTACGTGGTCAAGTTCTTAACATTTTCATAACCGGAAGCTTGTACTTTACTAACTCCTTCAATTTTTCTTCCAAGTTCACGTTCTACTTTCATACGTTGAGCGTGCATCACAGCAGGCATAAGTCGGTAATCCTTCACTCCTACGCTATGCTAGAAATGTGAGCGCAATGCTTTCGTTTTCGAATGATGATTCGAAATGGTCCGCGGTGACGACGGGACAAAGCGAACAAGTTTCTTGCTGGTCCTACTTCGACAGAAAGCAGATTTGTTCACAATGCTATCTATAAAGTCATGCCGAAATGGCCAAAAACCGCCTCTTCAATGCATTTTTTATACAATATTCGATCAATATTCCGAAAATATTAAATATTAGGACATTACGTTAACACTTTGTCTCCTTAACGGTTTACTCAGAAATGATACACGTGCAATACTGCCTGTGTAATTTTCCTAATCTTGGCCGAAATCGTGCCGGACGATGCCACTGGTCGGCGGGTTTTCTCGGGGAACTTAAGTTTCCGCCGCCCTTGCATTCCGGCAATACTCCATTCTCACCTCATTTCCACCCTCATCGGCGCTCAAGACCTCGTTGCTAGGAGCCACCCACATCTCTCAACTCAACTAATCCTGAACGACTGCATCACAGAGTTGACTGGCATGTGACGCACACTCTTAATTCGGGGTCAAAACCAATGACCGCACCTCACGAAAGTACAACGGTCGCACTCTGGACGTATGACCGCACAGTGTCGCTACGAGTACAGGGTTAGGGGAGGCGAGAGGCTCCTCGTTGTAACCTTGACCTGACCACACCTACTACGTCCCGCGCCCGCCGCACGGTAATGGGAGGTGACGTCGCCCCGGGTGACGACAATCGCGACACGGGATGCCACTTGAATGTGAATGTGCGGCGGGGGTGGCCGTGCGCNGAAGTGCGTGCTCGCTCGCCTGCGACACACTGTCTGCTCGATCCTAAAGATCGCTATACAAAACTCCGCCCGACTCTGCCCTTCTTGGGCCTCGCTCCACCATCGTCGTTTCTACTGCATCGCAGTATAAGCTGTTCACGGTAAAGCAAACACTTCTGAAATCAACCTTCGAAAAAAAAAAAATCACTGCCCGTTAACTAGGTAAATGGNACACACTGCCTGCTCGATCCTAGCGATCGCTATACAAAACTCCGCCCAACTCTGCCCTTCTTGGGCCTCGCTCCACCATCGTCGTTTCTACTGCATCCGCAGTATAAGCTGTTCACGGTAAAGCAAACACTTCTGAAATCAACCTTCGAAAAAAAAAAAAATCACTGCCCGTTAACTAGGTAAATGGTGGTATGCAGGCTCCTAGTTAAGTTGGCAGCGAATTAAGAAAAAGTGTTCCGAATCTTGACGTTGTATTGCATCACTTAATGGAAAACCAAATTTGTTTTCCCCCCTTGCTTTATACGCATTATAGTACGATAACATATATTAGTTACAAATTTAGGGTCCTAACAATTTCACATTCGCACTTGACTTAGGCATGAATTAAGTAATTTGGAACATAGCTAAATTTTACATGTGGCGGAAGGGTACAAACTTAGATTAAAGTAGATCTTCTGCAGGGCTTTCAAAAGTGCTCAATTAACGGTAAACGCGTGTAATGCTGGAGTCACAACAGCACGACAACCTCGATACGAAAAATTTACAACAGCTGATACGAAGCAAGGTCAACCCGACAAAATTGCAGCCCCGACAGCACAACAGAAGAAGGCCTACATTATATTTCTACTATTCGTCGCGCGGAGTTGTCGAGGTGCGCTAAAAATGCGAATACAACATTACAGAACAAAATGATGTGCACATTTCCCTACTGTAGTAAATAATAATAAACTAAGCGTCAAAATAGAATTTATATTTTTCTCTTAATAGGCTACGTTGTTTTCGTAAGTATTTAGATTTGATCAAAAGCGAAAAATCATTCACTTTATCGTGATATTTATGCCGTAATTATTAGATACCAAACGAGTGCCTTGTCGTGTTAGGATTCTCCAATAGTAAAGCAAAACACTTGTCGATCAGATAATGTCTGGGTATTGTGAACACTGAATAAAATCCCCTGTAATTTTTTGTCGTGCTCCGAGTCATGTCGGGCTCGTCGTACTATTAGAACTCCCAACACAAGGTATCGGTTCTAGCTCCGTGTTACGATTCCCAATTTATAACCAAACCCTCCGTATAAAAGTATCTAGGGTGGAGGGGGAATTATTTCGATAGAAATCACACTGATAACCTGAATTTTTACAAAAGGAGTTAATTAATTATTGTTGGTATGGGTCACGACACTGGACAATCACCAAATTAGTTAAATCACCCCACCGAGAAGGTTGTGCGCATTAGGTCTCTCAAAATACAGACACTTTCATACAGTCGTTCATTTTCACTGGGTGTGTTCGATACCTGCCGACTGCACTAGGAGTCGTTTATCGTAACCAGCCTAAACGAATGTCACCACATGTCATAAATGTGAACCTTCCTACTCTTCACCGACCTGACATTCTGATTAGCATAAATACATGATAGTAAATTTAAATATTTGTGTTTTCATTCCATCATTTTTTTTTTTAATGGCTGCAAAACTTGTGTAAGTGTCTTCTGTATTTCTATAATTATACGTGTATAAACTATTCACGGTAAAGTGAGCACTTTTGAAAGTCCTCTCATTTTGAATAATAGTCAATAAATATATTTTACTTTAGCTTTAGACGTTAACTTCCAAGTGCGGTGGAATATACAAACTGTGTTTATCACTTAAATGGCAATATTTATTTAAAAATACAGTTAAATGATAAAAAAAAATTGCTAAAAACTTTACCGTGAACAGCATATACAAAGGTAGCAAATGCTTTTAATCATACGCACAAAGAATGAGAAGATAGGCTTACTGTAGTTGCTGACTCGCATCGCAAGTCCCCTATCCCCGCAGGGGCAAACGCTGTACGTATTGTAGTGTTGAAAACAACTTTCGTAGCGTTATTTTCATTATCTTCTATTTGCCGCGATCTACGAGCACAAAATTTATTTTAAACACTTTTGCAGGATTTTACTCGCTGACAATCATTTGCACAAGACGATAATCAAGTATCATTTAATGCAAATTTTACATT
This sequence comes from Clitarchus hookeri, assembly GCA_002778355.1. Taxonomy (NCBI): domain Eukaryota; kingdom Metazoa; phylum Arthropoda; class Insecta; order Phasmatodea; family Phasmatidae; genus Clitarchus; species Clitarchus hookeri. The sequence goes on from NQII01001456.1 coordinate 482,793, forward strand.
TAGAAAGTTACCCATCTTCTCCAGAGAACCACGTAAGCTGTCTATACTTTTCGCCACATTATGAAGCGATGGACATACTGCGCGGCAGCTAAATATAAATTAAAAAAACTGTTACTGGTTTTCTTGCACCACGCCAAAAACTACTAATTTTCTACGTCACAAGTAATACCACAGGGAAAAACATGCTGAGAAAAATTTTTGTTTAAGAAGTTCCCAAAATGCGTTACATAGTACTGTTATTTCTCAGTTTGTTATACTGGCTTCCAGGAATATTTGGAATCCATAACCTCGTGTAGCTTTGGTTTTTCTACAATGTTGTATTTTAGGCTGGACACAGTACGTGTAATTTGTTCATGGTTAACGCAACACTTCTGAAAGCCTTGTTTAGGATCAACTTTTCTTCTCATTTTGTATCCTTCTGCCGTATGTAACATCAACATTTTTATGGACCTGATCTCTATCCATACGCCATCCAGGTAAAACCGGGGAATTGTTGGGAAATAAAACTTTTATTATTATGGTCTATTCGCGGTTTCTTCAAACTTTTTAAATAAAAATCTTGAAAAATCACTACATTAATTACGTGTTAGGTTTTTTCCCTAAATATACCATGTATCACACGCGTTTTACACTTGTGTTAACATAAAAATAACTGAATTTTTTTTTTGGAAATGTTACATTAATTACAATTTATATATAAATTATAATACTTCAATAATTATAATCGGTATGAATAATAACAGGGAGAAAATAGGTGTGTTAGTAATACGTAGTAAGAAATAGTTCCTATAACATATTATTATTATTATTATACAGATTGAGCAGGAAGGCGGTGCATTGTATCTTTGATGTAATTTTGTAGACTCAGTAAAGATTTGTTTGCATGAGACGGAGGAATATCCAGGAATTAGTATTAGTACTTCAGCAGAGCTTCAGGAAACTTGTAAGTAACCGTACATGTAATTACAGATGCTAATGTGCACGAAACAAAAAAGAAACACTAACTTCAGTGGCTATAAATGTAAACATTACACTCGCAATACGTTAAGTCTTAGGACTATCGTTATTGTTATTAACTAGCTGGCAAATTAACTGGAAGCCTGTATGCCGGTGTATACACGTATATATGGGCACAGAGATTTTTTTTTTTTTAAAGGTTGATTGCAAAAGTGGTCACTTTTCCGTGGACAGCCTCCTTAACTGGCGGTGATTAGCAGTTGTTCGGCAGAGTGTACGACGGGGGAGGGACAGTTCTTGCGCCACTGCTGCGCGCGCGGAGAGCTACGGTGACGTAATTGTTTAAAGCGACACGCGTCACGCGGCCTTGGCCCAGCCCTTACTCTCACCTGGAGGAGTGCCGAGGACCCGCCGGGTGTCGCCGATGGAAACTTTCGCAACGCTACGTCGTCGTCGGGGGCCCTCAAGATCATGTCACCGGCGGCGGAGCGGGTGAGGAGATTTGGGCGGCTCTTAACATCCGAGGTTTTGAGGGTCGATGAAGGTGAAGCAAGGTGAGTATGGAACAGTGCCGGAATGAAAGGTCGGGGGGTAAACGGGAAATCCCCGAGAAAACCCGCCTACCAGCGGAATCGTCCNCCGGCCAAGTTCCTGTATGTATTCACAACGAAATTACTTTCACCAGCTGCACCTATAATTTCATTTAACGCTCTAGTTAGTGCAGTCAATGCCAACTTGAAACTGCTCAGACACAAAAAAAAATTGGAACACGTAAAAACTTGAAGTTGGGTCCAATTCTCGCGATACGTATCATGATTCGCTCGCAAGAAATGTACGCCGACACGTTAGCTATATTAAACTACGTGCGTATCTTTTTTTCGCTGGAAATAAAGTCTGTGTGGTCTCCCAAACACCGCTGCAAATCAGACACGTGGCTCAATGACAGACGGAACGACCGATTTGGCATGCAAACGGCAATCGAGTAAACGGTAAAAGTATTTGCGTCACCGCAGCAGTTTTTGTGATGTTCTAAGGTGTAAAAAGCAGTATATTTCGTTATTGATAGAATAGCGGCAACTACATCTAGCCAGAGCTGACATATCCAAATCAGCTCACACTTTGTAACACTGCGATTTCAAACCGAAGACCCTTTATGTTTAAACTGCCCTTCCCCGCTTCCTCTGTAAAGGTTAACTTGAGTGCAGTATAATTTTGGGCACAAAAATACAGGTTCTTGCTTATAATATACCATAATATTTTGAAGTACCAACAAGCACTTGCGAGACTGTTAACGTATGTATACTCACTAAAATTATTACGGAAATGTGCAGCTACTATACGTAAACGAATCCGTAATTACGAGGAAAGGAGCTGCGCTCCGTAAATACAAAATACGGAACGTCTCCGTATTTCCTATAACTTCGGATTTCGTGAACGAACAATTCCGGATATCCACGACCCCTTGAATCAATTCCTTTCAAACATCAAAAAGTAGCAGATTCCGTGAATTCACAGGAATTTCTGTGAAATTTACGGAGAGTCCGTTACTGGAAAATCAAAAAATGTCGTCATTTTACGAAGAGCTGTAAAGAATTTTTACCAGCAGTAAAATAACGGTTCTCTTTCTCTCTCTCTCTCTCTCTCTCTCCCTCTCTCTCTCTCTCTCAACGTTCCTCCTATAGGCAAGAAATGAAGAACGAAAACTTTGCAAATGCTCTACTCCCCCTCATTCCGAAAACACGGCAGACTCTGAGATATCTACTGCCGCCACCCGGGCGCGACGCGTGCTCGAGAACACACGACATTCCCCTTCCACTCGAGCTGCACNGCGATCGCCTCTAACAGCGGCGGTCCGTCTCGAAGGCTGGTGAAGCCGCTAATACTTCCTACTCCGCCCCACGTGTGTGGCAGCAACACGTCGGCTGCACGTGCATCTGTTTCCATGCTATACGTTGTTCACAGTAAAGTGAGCACTTTAATATCAACCTTTTTTGAAAATAATAAAACTGCTGGCTAACTGCAACTATGCTACCGTACACACTGGCATGCAGGCTTCCAATAAGTACAGTGTTTTAAGTCCTGGCGTACTGCAAGTGTAATTTTTAAATTTATTGCACATCAAGTTTGAAGGTTTTTATTCCTTTTCTGCTTTATACACATCAAAACACGAAATTGCACATTAACAGAACATTTAGGTTCCGACCAATTTCACGTTTTCACTTGACCGACGCATGAATAAAGCGATAAGGCACATTTTATAAATGTCAGCCGGATACAAAACGAGGATAGAGGTAGATCCTAAGGCCATGGTCTCCCATTTCTACAGATTTTGCAAGAATTAATTTTTTAAACCCAATCAGGAGCCGATAATTAAAATCCCTCTCGTCATTTTGTTACAAATTGTTTTTATTATATAGTCTAATTGTTTCGAAACAAGAAACGGTATAGTTTTATCTAATTAACTAAATTTTTGTTTATTTAATAATTGGTTAAAATTATACGTTTTTTGTTGAAAAAATTATTTCTTGTAAAATCTGTAAAAACATATATCTGTAATATTACAAATGATAGCATTGTATTACAACTTACACTGAGAAGTGTACATAGAGTTATTTTTTTCATCTAGTAAACAAATGTGATGATTTAATAACGAAGAACTAAAAAAATATTTCAATACATAATTTACAAAAAAAAAACTTCGCCAGCACGGGGACTAGAACCCACACCTCTTATATTATTATCCCGCACCCTTAACCACAAGACCAACTTGACTAACAAATGAACCACTTATTTTATAGTAAATTTAGCTGCAAAGACCTAAAAAATATTAAGAAAGTTATGTAATTTAAAATATTTTATTTTAAGAGTTATTTTCTTGAGTTGAGAGATTTGGACGGCTCTTAACAATGAGGTCTAGAGGGCCGATTTAAGAGCTCTGTGAAGGCAGAAAACAGATAAGTAATACGGTCACGTTTTATTGAAATTGTTTAATTTATATCATTTTAATTGTTTGGAGTGCTTTAGGTTATTCAAACTTGCAATAGATTTCTTTTTGAACGCAAGTACATTTTACAACACCCATAGTTTTTGCACAGATAGCTATATACGGTTTACGTTGTTGAGTGTCCGCCATTTTGCCGAAGCTCGTGGATACGGCTCAGTGTAGTACAAACATTTCTTGAGGTATATCACAAACACGGCCCTTGTAGTTTTACAAGATAAATCTTCGTACTGTTACAAGTATTTGTAAAATTACAAACAATTTCTCAGTAAAAATTACAAAAATCTTTTTTGACAGTGTGCCCTTGAAAATCTATATTTCAAATGGTTTCAATCCAAAATAATAAAACCTCCTTGAGATGAAAGAACAATTCCGTGAATACTGTTGTCTTGAATGGAGATCTGTTATCTGCAAACGGTTGTGGGGTAATATCATCCCCATTCATTGTGAAAATAGGGGGTGTCATGTTATTACCCAACAAATGTGCGTAACCCTTCGGCGGTTACCACTTTTACTGGTGTCATAATCATGTGTGCATTCATGTACAAAAATGTTGCCTCGGTGTAGCTCTCACAGACGACCGGCTGCCGTGAAAACACTGAATACCCCTCATTTACTCAGCTTCAGTTACACAGTGATACGGATTCCACTTTCAAGTATGTGTATCAGTAAGGACAGAACACACTCGGAGGTGGCATAGCGTAAATTGCAAGCCACTGTAAATTTAACCCAATCCAGCGTATAACTGAACACGCTTTCTTCGTACCCGAAGATACAGTAGTACTCTGAATGTTTAAACTTTGAAACGTTGTTTACTGTGCACTGTGCAATAACACCAAGTTTCGATCATTGTGCACACTAAATATGAATGAGTAATAATTGCACTGTTTAAATCAGTTCAGCGCCTAACTTATTCAACAGACACTTCAGTGAATTTAACTGACGAATTAGTGAAAAAATGCCACTTTTCCTTTACTTACTGATTCGATTACACTTTCCATCTGATTCATCAATCATTTCATTCGTTGTTTTTCAGCGATAGGTTCTTTTATTGATGTATCAGTTAATCAAGGCGTATCACATAAAATAAAACAAACTCAAAACACCATAAAATGTATAAAATATACTTTTTTTTAATGTGGGTTTCGTCTTTGCGTCGCAATATTTTTACTTTTTTTTAAATTGCGTTGGATTGTACAAAAAAAAACTGTGACAATCAGAAATATGTTTTATTCCTCGTAATGATTTGGCTGAAACAGCCAGTGAGTGGTTTTACACCGGTTCTAAGTGGAGCCATTCTAATTTATTCGAGTACTTGCATCGAACTGCGAAACAGTGTTTTCCACTGATTCCAAGTCTGAACTGTTTCAAATGTTCGTACATAGTGAGGAACAGGGCTGGTTAAATTTAGGCAACTGTCCAACATCACCAACTTTCCATTATATATACTGCATATTTTATCCCGCCAGTTTCTAACTTATCCAACCTCCTATTCAAATGGGAACAGACACGCCTTTCTACATATGGCACCTCGAGTTTATTTCAACCCCTCAACCCCAGTGTATACAGTGCTTCTCAACCCCCTTCCGGTGTGTATACACTTAACTTTTTATCCCAGTTCCCGCCGGGTATGCAAAAATGTCACAAGATTCCCAACATACAATCCAGGCCACTGCTTTGGGCGACTTCAACTTTGCTGGACAATAACGGTTGTATTCGTCGTCGCCCACGTAGACTTCTCCAACCTCAAACACAAAACGTACACACACAAAGACGCTCAAAAACACTCGCATGATAATATAAACATGCATTTGGTTCATCGTACACTTCACGATCCTGAGTTCATACTGAAACTTCAATGAGGTTTCTGCAAGAAACTGGCGTCGAATGAGAACTGAGTTCATGGTCTTTTAATGTTAACTGCATATATAACGAAACTCGTCAAATTTACAACTGCTTCAATAAAAGTAGTTAAGTACTTGTTACTTTCGTGCAAGGTTCTTCGGGGAACGCCATTAACTAAATGTCACACGCTCGAATGCGATTTGCATTTATTTAAACCGCCTCTGAAATAAATGACGAAAGGCAGCAATGTTCGCTCATATCTGTTACATATATCACGCTTCACAGACGTCAATACTCGATGTAATGTTATCGCACTGGTCCCTTCCGGTGACTGCAGAGATTCTGCAAGATTTCGTTTCTACGTCAGTGCACAGCATTACGACCATGCGTTCTTAGCGATGGTAGAGATTCTGGGGGAATGGGGTTTGGGGGGAAGAGCTGAAATAAGTGGCGGATAATTTGCCACAGCAAATACAACAGATATGACTGTTTACATAAAAAAAATTGTACTTCCTCACACAAGAAAAAATGTTCAGGTGTATAAATATTTTTAATGCACTGAGTAATATACTCTGCCAAGTTTGAACAAATTCTTTCCAATTTGTTATTGGTAAATATAGTCTACCTACAATACCAGACTAAACCGGAATGTTTTCAGCATAACTTACAGCAAAAAAGTTCGTGGAAAGTACAAGAAACTAACACAATTGCAGAGTGGATTTCAGTAGTTTGCAGCATCCGCAGTCTATTACAACATGTCCACCGACGACACGGAGGCAATGATCGTCTCGTCGCCTCACGGGAAATCAATGCACAGTTACGTGGGAACAGCTCAAGCTCAACCGCAATCGACTCTTTTTTTTTTTTTTAAACATTAAAATCAACAATGGAAAAGGCTACCTTCGGGCGGGGCGGAGAAAATCTAAAATTACGAACGTCGAATAAGTTGGCATACCAATAGCACAAAACCTAACCCCGCCCAAGTTGGATTTGAAATCCACAGAAGAGGTCACAAACAGACTACCACATCGCCCTCTCGCCAATATCGTACTTCAGTTTCCCAAGATGGAGAGTTTTTTGCCGAGAAAAACATCCACGCCACGGACTCGTCAGTAAATTAAAAATAGTGGTGAACATTATTTTGTACGTAACGTTACATCTGACCANCATCCACGCCACGGACTCGTCAGTAAATTAAAAATAGTGGTGAACATTATTTTGTACGTAACGTTACATCTGACCACCTCACGAGTAGTAAAACGAAGGTCACATTATGGAAATTGAATTATTACTTTTCCCACATTACTTTAGGAAAGCATTAGTAACACGTTTACTCATTACGTAGTCAGTAAGAAAACATAATTACGCTATCAAAACTGCTAATTTTCATCTATGCAGGGTTTTCCTGAACTCCATGTACAAATTTTGCGCGATGANAATTACGCTATCAAAACTGCTAATTTTCATCTATGCAGGGTTTTCCTGAACTCCATGTACAAATTTTGCGCGATGTTTCGTTGTGGAAAATGAGGTAGAAAATGACCTAACGTGATTATTACTGGGGAGAGAGACAACCTTGAAAACTGGGAATTAAAAGTAGTTATTTGCATGATGTCAGACTCTACTGTTATTTTCTCGAGGACCATTCGTCTGAGCGTGTTACACCAAGGCAGCGTTTAGTGTTCCTTAAAGGCACGTAAGATTATAAAGTCAAAACAATCGATCAACACCCACGGGTAACAACACACTTTTGTTGGTTAATAACACGGCACCCGCTAATTTCCTAATTAAAGGCGATGGTACCATCCGCCAAGTGTACACACACGGCAGATATAGCCTGTTCGCTGTTTCTTCACACTTTTTTAATCATACCTTTGAAAAAAAAACCTCACGTATGACGTGTTTATTGTATCCTAAATATGTCACTTATCACAAGCGTTTTATATTTGTGTTAACATAAAAGTGCCTTATTTTTTATTGAATTAAACTTTTATTTATATTGCAACTATAAATTATAACATTTTATTTATAACTAATATTAATAAAGACAGAAAATAAGTGTGTTGGTAATGCCTAGCAAGAAATAGTTATTGTGCAAAATATTATTACACTGAGTGCGTACGAATGCGATTCATTGGCCCCCTAGTGTAATTTTCTAAGCTTTGTTTGCAGGAAGTGGAGGAATATCCTGAAAGTAGAACTATAGCAGGTCTTCAAAAAAGTTGTAAGTAACCGTGAATGGAGTGTATCAAAAAAGGCTTGGCACTGCTGACGAATTTGTTGTTTCGTTCCACGCACTTTCTCGGGCACGAAGCCAGCTAGGCATCCTTATCTGTCAAAAAAAAATGTCGAAGAGACGCGAAAATGCAAATCAGCCTTTCTGGACGCGAGAGTAAATGTTTTCAAGGAGCTGAGAGAGTGTCGAGCAGAAAGTAGACTCTCCCAGACAGAAGTGCAGACCGTCAGGCTGGGGTAGGGCGGGGCGAGAAGCCAACAGAAGAGGAAGAGAGGCGTGGGAGCCGGCTTGGAGGAGCCGTCGCCGCCCGCCGGCAGCCCCCTTGACGCCGACAANGGGGTGACCAACTTCCCCGCCTCCAGCTCATGCCAACGAACGGCCGCTGCACGGGCACGCCGATGGATGATGCTAGATGTATTGACAACATATGAACGATGGTAACTATCAAGTTTATGGATTTTAAAATTGCCAACTTTTCGAGTTCTTTAATTTTTCAACATATGTATTTTTTTTTGGTACACAAAATCGTGTTTGTTAAAACGATCCACTTTACTAAAAAAAAAGGAAGGAAAAAACACGAGTGTATACAACGTATAAATTACATTTAATTGGTTATAAAGATAAAATATATTTATGGTGTTTTGTGAGTAATGATAACAATGTTGCTTTGGGAAAATTTTGCCCAAGTTCTCAATAAGCTATTAAAATATTTTTAATAATTATGTTGTTAAATCAGTGAAAAATGTTTTCTAATATATAGTTTGTATACTAACATTGACACATGGCATGTTGTACTATTGTGTTCGTGTGTTAGAGGTTCTAATCACAGATATATATTCGTGAACGAATTATTTAAGAAGGAGCACTGCTGCTAGTTTGTAACCAATGCTACATAACAGCACAGCAGTGGGGATGTAGACATTAATAAAATGTCAATATCAAAGTTTATAATAACAGCATCGCTGTGAGGACGTAGACAATAATAAATTTGTCAATGTCAAAGTTATTTTCGAAGTAGCGACCGACAAGTCAGTGGACATTCCGAAGTCGACATCGAGATCATCGTTGGTATTGTCGAAACAGACACGTCGAACTTTCGTCGATATGTGACAGATGTCAACAATCGACATCGAATTCTGGATGTCGCACAGCCCTGCTCCTCTGCTGGCAACTTTCCGCCCGGTAGTAAAGCTTACAGTTTTATTTACTTGGCTTATTCCAAATTTGTCGACAGTGACAATATTCACTTGTATATCTAATCTACAGTGCGCCAAAATCGGAGATTATTTCGAGCAAGTTTAACTTACCTTCATGGTAACACTAGAAAGTTATGTTAGCTGTCGACGATTTGACACAAATTATGGGGTGCGTAGAAATTAATTTTGAAGAGGGACTAAAATTAACAACACCCGAGACTTGCAGCACAAATATCTAGTAAGTAAAAGAAACGAGTTTGCATAAATAATGTTACGTATCAGTAGGAGCGGATATACATCCGCTGATTATTTAACATTGCGCTTATGGGTAATCGCTGAGCTTCCGTCGCGGCAGCGCCTACACTTACTGAGCGCTGCCGTGGAGTTTTGTTAGTAGTAGTTAAACGTTGTTCGGGAGCAGATCTATTAATTGTTTGTGAACTTAATTACCATTCACAACGCCATGAGGCGAGCACGTTGTCATAAGAAGAGATATATTTCAAGACCTGTTTTCCGGAACATTGGTTCTTTCGATTGCGATGTTGCTAAGGACGATAATGTGTTTGTGAAACAAGTTACTACCACAGAAGAGAGTTTCATTCTACTGAGCTTTATGTACAGGTTCGCTTTGCGAGTAATGACTGCCCACAATGGATCTGGTATTCTGGAGGTTTGCTTCTACAGGCATCCTCACAACATTACAGTGACTAGTGTTAATTATCTTAGTCAAATAGATTCAAGAGACATTATATGTTGGAAGACGTTTGCTATTAATAAGCCTACGACGAGAATACAATACTGGAGACGGAGAAATAGAAATAACAGAATTGGAAGAAGCAACAAGCTCATTAACGCGAATGAATTTGCGGCGGGAAAGCGAAGTATCCGACGTGTGGGGTAAGACTGCAAGGGAGCGCCCGGGGTGCTCCAGGACATTCCTGACAAGAAAGACGGCTATGTGTACACTGTAACAATAAGGGACAGATTGAACTAGTGATAGACTTGACTGTAAATACTGGAACTTTCAGATAGCGAACATATATATTTTAAATAGGAATTCAATAAACTTTAGAAAACTGTTTATAAATACCAGTTTTAAGCATTTGAGCGAGTTAACTTCTGTGAGGTGACGGATGATTATGTAAATATTAGCTGTAAATAGCAAGCGATAGCTATTATTGACGAGATATTAAGTTGGGTATTTTTTGGATTGTTTATAAATAAATTAGAAATGATTCAAGACCAGACCCGTAAAGAACCGGGCTACACCCTGAGGCTTTGGTGTAACAATAATTAAAAATAACAACACCCGAGAAAATGTTACCATAAAAATAAACGAAGTGAACAATTCTACAGAAAAGTTTGCAGGGCAATTAATATAGAAGCAACGCAAGGTACAAAATACATACCACACTTAACTACAATTTTTTTAAAAATCTTTTTATGTTAAAAAATTGGTTACGTTTACATCGAGACGAATATTTGAATCTTAGTAAATTTTGAGCATTTCTTTTAAGGAAATCGCTGCAGTCAGAAATGTTATCTTCGCTGTACATGAACTCAAGGTAACAAAATGTTGAACATTCGCAAAAACAGAATACTCAAACGTGGTTTATCTATCAAGTACTGGTTTCATATTTTAAATACAACTAAAAACAAGACATGACTCAAGCTGTTCACGATGGCGACGTAAGCATAAACACAAACTGCTTCAGAATAAACCCCATTCGGGTCATTGCGTCCAAGCACTTCACTTGCAATCCGAATGGCTCGAGCACCACCTTTATGCGTAGTTTACACATTAGGTACACACAGGCGAGTACGACCCAGCCTGAAATAGAAGCCCCTCTTAACTGGAAAGGAAAACCACGCTAGCGTAGAAGAGGG